>VUQS01027132.1:6176-20278 GCA_015108495.1 Heterochromis multidens | reverse complement strand
AATCTTCTGTCACGGAGACCGGAAGTGTGGCAGGTAGAGTTGGTGGACCCAAAATGCAGGACTCAACAGACGGGAGATAACAAAAACCACAGCTTTTATTAATGCTGGGAAAAAGGCACAAAAAACAAAGGCAAGAACAAAAACCCTGGAGCATGGCAAAACAGATCTGACTGGAAGACAAGGACACGACTGAACAAGACGGAACAGGAGCACACACAGTGAGGGAGGACGCAACAAGGAGCAAGGGCAGACTGGGAACTTAAATACATTACAGGAAACGAGAGGATGGGAAACAGGTGGAAACAGAACAGAGGACACACCTGGGAAACACACCTGCATATAATCACACAAGACACCGGGAGAGAGCCAGAGACAGAGCGAGAGAGAGAGAGGCAGAACAAGACAGAGAGAGGGAGAGGGACCAGACATGGGGATGAGACAGGGAACCAGAAAACCAAAGAGCAAAACTAAGAATACAGAAATGTAAACACCAAGGCACTCTAGAATATAAACACAAATCTCTCATAATACAAAATAAACAAAACTCAAAACCCTGGGTCACATACCCAGGGACCATGACACATTCAGTCAAACTGGCTGAGAGCAGGATGACTCTGACTTATTGGCATCTTGATCCACCTTAGTTATGGCAGCTGACAGCGAGTGGTTGCAGACCTGGTCAACGTCTTCGAAGCAAACATTTCAGAGGCAACGAGATCGCAAGTTCATTGCACAGGGTCACAGTAATTATAGTTGTGTTGTTGTCTCCAACCACTCTTTTCCATAGTGTAAATCCTTTCTGTCGTAGGGGGCAGTGGGAGGTGGAGGCCCTGTTGGTCTGATCCCTGGCTACCAAAACTTCCTGTGGGAACACAGAATGGCACACAAATCACATTATGACAATATCCAGAGAGAGGGAGGTGTTCGCTCGTGCAGCCTGTTGTTTAATTTCAATATGCTGATGCTAACAGCTAACTGAAGCTCTGTTAGCTTGGCTTACCCTGAATAATTGCTTGTTAGCACTATGACATTCACACCACCAAAGATAACCCCTCAAATATCAGGCATCCCCACCATTAATCATTGAAAAAGTACAAATCCTGCCTACTGAGTCAGAAATTATTTCCTGCTCGGAAGCCTATGGTCCTTGGATTCTTGAAGATGTTACTTTGACATGAAACGCCTACCCAAACATTGCTACAGACCACGGACACCCCTTCATGTGAGCAGTATTCCTTGATGGCAGTGGCCTCTTTCAGCAGGATAATGCGCTCTTCCTCACTGCAAACTTTGTTCAGGAAACATTTGACGAGCTTGACAGAGAATTAAAGGCGATGCCTTTGAATTCCTCAGATCTTAATCTGATCAAGCATCTGATGGATGTGCTGGAAAAACCAATCCGATCCATGGAAGCTCCACCTGGCAGCTTCCAAAACGTAAAGGATGCACTGCTAATGTCTTGGTACCTTATAAACCACAGGACACCTTTAGAGTACTCTGGAGTCCAGGGTTGGAGTATACACAATACTAGGCAGGTGATTTCAATGTTTCATGCCTGATCTGTAGCTGTTGCTCCTGGTAATGTCACATTGTACATTTAGAAACTTCTAAACTAGCTCTCATGTAGTTTTCTTGCAGTAGATCCAGTTAATATTTAATTTGCTGGTAAAAAAAAAAAGTGTTGCTGTGTTTTTGGAGGCGGTTTGACTCTCTGGAAGTTGAACACCCTCCCGAAGGAGAAAGCTCCCTGTGAGGCAGGTATCTGTTCAACCTGTTTCTCCTTCAGCTATTCAATCAATTTAATGGCTCAGTGAGAGTCAGACTGAGTGACACCACAGCTCACACACTGTGACACATCATTACAGTTACACAGTGAGACACATTCACATACAGACACTAAGAAACAACGAGGCAGCCCTGCAAGAGTCTTATATGTTTGGCAGTTTATAAGGTGAATCACTGAATATGTGTAAGTCTGCGCACTGGAATTCAATGCATCAGCTGTTGTACAGAGGATTTTGATTAATTTTAGGTAGGAAGAATTGATGACAATTTTACAAGTCCTGTGTTTTCCAGCTAATTTCATTCAAACTTTCCATATAAATTCCTCATATTTAGCTAGTATTTATCTCTATTCCAGTAATATTTCTCAGGAAGTCTTTTGCCATTCACAAATACATTTTTGTTATGACTTTTCCAGAGGTGACAGAGACCAATAATTGCTCTAAAATGAAGTCAACACTGAACAAAAAACACCCTTAATGAATGACCATGTTGCTTTGGTAACACTGCATTTTGAAAGTGTTGCATTTTCCAGACTTCTTCCTTCAGCTGCTCCCTTATCCACAAGGGTGTGCCACAGCAGATGGATGTGCACATTTTTACACCAGATGCCCTTCCTGATGCAATCCTCCAAGGCATTTTCCGGACAGTTTCCTCAGAAATTCCCCATCATTTCCCCAGAACAACATCAGCTATCTAAGTGTAGTTTCCAAGTATATTTTCCAGGAAAATCCTACAAGATTTCCAATTCAGCGAGAGAGGGGAGAGAAAACTAAAGAAATCCCAGCTATCAGAAGATGCCAGCAGCATTATAGCATATACAAACAAATGAAGCTTAATTTTTCAGAGTTGTCTCTTTTCTGTGATATTTTTTTAAAACTCTCATCCTTCAGTCAGCTTCATGAGGTTGTCAGACCAGCAAGCTCACCTCAGAACCTACACATGTAGGGTGTAGGTTCTGATGCAGCCCTCCATTGTTTTGCTTCTGCCCTCAAAGAGTTTGGAGGTGTAAGGGTGGTCCCACTTGGCTCAAACCCGATGGGATGATGTCACTCTGCACAATGTTGTGGTGTTGCCACACTATCACAGCTCCTTCTTCATGCTTCATGGTGGGAACCAGACATGCAGATACTCCAGTTGCCCAATTAGCAAATGGATAAATGAATGAAGTAGCCTTATCTATAACAGATTAAACAGGAGGAATGAGAAACAGCCTGCGGGTGCTGACCTATAAATGATGAGTTATAACATTAAACTTATTATAATATGATTTATAGTGTGTATCATATGGGCCTCTTTTCTAAAGCAGTACAAACTAAAAGTTGAGTTTTAAAGATGAAAAGTAAAAGGGGATTACAATGGTTAAACTGAAGTTAGTGTCCAGCAGAGAGATCAATAGAGACTTCAGGACATCTTAGGGAATCTCACCCAGCTCCTTGACCTGCGTTACCCTCCCTCAAGCTAAACAAATTTGAACCCGTCAGGTTGAAGTAGAAACGACCCGATCTCCGTTAGGTCCTGCAGCTCCAGGTTTCCATAAAAGCGCCAATTAGCAGCGAGACCACCCTTTTAAAATGCTCCTCTGGGGCTGAAGCACTGCCGAGGTTATTCAGGCCGACGGTGTGAAGTGATTACCCTGAGAACTAATGAAGACACAGCTATCGAACAGAAAAGCTGCTGCAGATAGGAGGCAACTGCTAATTAAAGTGCTCTCCGATTGTCCGTTAGCGCCATTCTGCTTACAAATGCTTTGGTTGTGGATTTTCTCTGGAAATTCCCAGAAGATGACAACACATGGCTGAAAGCACACAAACCATCAGAGAACCGAGGAATCCTCTTCAGAGCCACAGTCTCAGCTGTCTCATTATAAGGTGACAAGGAGCTGAACATCTTCAGTGTAATGATCTTGTGTGACCATCTGATAAAACCACATCCCAGTTTTCATTAACCTAGGAATCAGTCACCTTTTTTCAAAAGGAATCTAATATCGTTGTTTGAGTTTCTGCAATTCAGTTTCCATCTGCAGTAATTTATGGTGGAGGTGGGTTACAAAGCAGTTCACAGAGACACAGAAACTGTGTACAGGAGAGGGACGTAAATATAAAGTCCTGTATTCAGTTTGGATGCATCAGCTGACGTTGCCTGGCTTTGAGATTAGCTGTTATCAGCTCGGTAAGCTGTGTGTAATATTCTTTCTGTAATCTTTAGATGACATCACATCAGGACATGATTTACTATATTGTAACTGCTATTAAATTAAATGTGTTTTCCACAAAGACCACAGACTCTATAGAAAACATGAATGTGGTCACCGTGACCTCACTCTTTGGTTTGAGGAGACCTGTTTTTAATGCTAGCAAGCTTGCTTAGCAAACTTCCCTCATAAACTACATCAGTGCTCAATAACTTCCAAATAAAATACCAGAATTCTTAGGCGTACTTCTAGACTTCTTGAATGGTCTGTTAGTACAATTAACCACACAGCAGCCATATTATTGGTCATATAATTGTATTAGAAATGCTCCAAAAGGCTCCAACAGCACAAACACAGTCCAGACATCTAGTTCAGGGACTCCAATTAGCTGAGGTGAAGCCTAGCAGACTGCTAGCAGCTACAGCCACCTGTGTCGCCATCCACCTGTCAGTCAAAGAGGCCACGCCCCTAATAATGCAAACTTTAAGCTTCGCCAGTATGGATTGGACATTTTAAAATGGGAGTCTATGGGGACCGACTCACTCTCGGATCCAGCCTCAAGTGGACATTATAGGAACTGCAGCTGTTAGCACTTCAGCTTTGGCTTCTATTTTCAGCCTTAGAGGTTGCCACATTTAAAACAAAAAAGGTAACTAAATGCTGGTCTAACTGTTATGCTGTAGTTTTATTAGCTAATGTATAAATAAATTACACCAATAAAGAAAATTCCTGAGTTGTAGTTTGAATGATTGAAATGGCCCTTCATTTTTTTCTTCACTGTGAACTCTGAAACAGAAAACATCTTCTTCATTGCTGCTGTAATCCAGCACAGGAGGAGAACTTGTTCAGCTCCTACAGAGAGAACAAAAAGAGCAATGCCCGCCGGGAAGCCTCCATTCTCTTCCTCTGTTTTTTTTTTTTTTTGTTTCTCTTGGCCTCCTTCCTCAGCTGGCAGCTTCCTCCTGACTGGCGACACAGAAACAAGAAACCCTCCTGAGCTGAAGCCTCCAGGGAGCTCTCTGCTCTTCCCATCTATCCTCCATCCCGACACAAATAGAGTCTTAACCGCCACGAGTCACCCGGTCTCCATGGGCATGAGTGATTGAGTC
The DNA here is from genome assembly GCA_015108495.1 of Heterochromis multidens. Taxonomy (NCBI): domain Eukaryota; kingdom Metazoa; phylum Chordata; class Actinopteri; order Cichliformes; family Cichlidae; genus Heterochromis; species Heterochromis multidens. The sequence continues at coordinate 15,193 of VUQS01027132.1, read as the reverse complement.
AGAGTGAATCCTCAGCAGTCTTGTTTGGGCAGCTGAAGGATTGTGTTTTGCTTGCAGGGACTGTGGTTAATGCTTCTCTCTAACAGGGCTCATGCACTCTGAATTTGAGGCTGCAACTCTCCAGGAAGCTGCTTTCACTTCAGTCCAGGGATAAATCATACGAAGAAAAATGTGTTTGTGATATTTTTGGTGAGGCTGGATTAGACCTACTGCACCCAAAAGCCTTTCTATAGTAATTTTATCTACCCAATTCACTTCATCCACTGTAGTCAAATACTCCTTGAGTCCCTGAGGGGTCTAAGAAATTGTCTAACTGCAACCAGGAGGTGTGTTCTTTATTATTACATATTCCAGACACTCCCTTTAATAAGAGTTTGATTGGTCAGTGTATAAAATGTCAAAGAAGAGTGAATCGATGCTCATTATTATTCTCTGAAGCCCTTCTTTTGTCTGACAGACAAAAATAATGAGTTTTTTGCAGAAAGAATGAATTTAAATGTCCTGTTTCGTCTGAAAGTAAAACATTTGTGACTTCAGCTCTTGAAGACTGGTCAGTTTGTCTTTCTGCGGAAATAATGCAACTGACATGTATAGTGAGGATGTTAGTCTGGTCGTGATCATTGGTAATGGTTTATTTTGCAAGTCCAACCAAAAACTATGAGCATATTTTCAAGAAAGACCTACACAGTGCAAATTAAATGGGATTTTGAAAAGATTCTACTTATCTGTTTTGCAGTTTCTGGGTTTGAAGATGATGTTTGAAGCTCTGCTCTGAGATTAAGTCCAGTAGATGTTATCACAGTGATGCTCTGTGCTGTCTTGATGACCTTCTGCAGAGCCTTCTGGTCCTTCCAGGCCAACACGTTATTTTCTTAGGGTGTGAAATGCTGCCATTCTATTAGAGACACACTCTAAGTTTCCTCTGACGATGGTGCTTTGATGCATCGGTTTCAGCAATATTTAAGAGACAGTCATCTTGTAAAGAATTACAAAGTCTTAGGAAAGACTTTGAGAAGTTGGAGAGGAGAAGTTTATTAGCAGTGTCATGGTTTTACTTCATGCCTCTGTTAGTTTTTCCTCCTCTCTAACTGCCTGTCCCACCCTCAGCAGTTTCAATTGTACTGAATTTGTCACACCTGTTTCCAATTAGCCTGTTACCCTCTTGTGTCTATATGACCTATGTAGCTTTTTCCCATTTGTTAGATAGTCTTGTGGTCTTTGGGTGTATACTCACACTAAGCACAGTGGCCTTGTATTCCTCCCAAGCACTAATATCTGCCCTCCCCACCCCTGCTTAAAGATCTGGGATTGAGTAACCTTCAGTTTGTCTCACCATCTCCACTCCATTCTCTTTCACACTCACATGGTGACACGCTGTCCTCTCACTCTGTTAGTTACGTAACACGGTGATTTTCACTGAGGCAGCTGTCCTTTAGAAACTGTTGAAGCGCCATGATTGGGTGATCAGTGATTCTTATACACATACTGTACCACACTCACCGTGTCCAGTTGGCCTGGACCTGGAACAAAGCAATCACTAGTCAAACAAACCTAATGTGAGTACAAACTTAGTTAAGTAGTGTCTGACTTTTTTAGGACCATTTTTGGATTTCGACCCTTGCCAGAACTATTTGCTGACAACCTCTATGCATATGACCCCTGCCCAGATTAAAGAATTGGATTTAGAATTTTTGCCTTTGTCATCTGTGTCCTGCTTTTGGGTCTCTTGCCTGAAAAATCATCACAGCCGGGAGAGTGCGGTTCATGTCCCATTTGGGAGCTTTGTGTTTTGTGTTTTTTTCTTGCTGATTATACTTTAGTGTTTCTTTCACTCGCTGGTTAGTTTCAGGCACTAAAATGACTTGGTTAGAAAAAGACAGTGATTTAGGTTAAAATACGTCCCTTCATAACATTAACCCTGCAGTTTGAAAAATTACACTGGCACAATGCCTTTAAATGTCCTTTAAGTGTCCATGAGTTACAATGTCAGAGTGAGAGACCCATCTCATTACTACTATAAATCCAATGTGGCCCCAATGCCAAAAGACATCTTGTGCATATTTTTAAGACCCGACAGTAGGTGCTTTGACAAAATGAGCTGGCACACCACGCTATGGTGCAGTACGTTAGGACACTCTCTGTTGTGCACCAATAAACATCTTTAAGACATTTATGTGGCAGTCTGCTCTTCTTAGTGCAGATGTGTACGGCCCTGAAGAAGTCCTCACTGATTTAAAACTGGAGACTCTCTACAATTCCCTTCAACCAGTGAGCATTGATGGGATGTGATCTCTTCTCTTTTAAAATTAAAATGTTGTCTGAGAACAGAATTAACACAGTTTCACAATAAAACAAACCAAAGTAAATGTGTAAAATTATGGAAAAACTGCTGTTTAACAGTCCATAAATCTTAAGCTAAAAGGGAGAGAGTTCAGAAATCATGACTTCAAATACTTCCTTTTTTAGTTTTGAGCCTGGACTGACAAACTACCTGCAAGCCCTGATCCACAGACATACATATATGAAGGCCATGCAGAGCACTGAAAGTGAGAAGTGGGACCTTAACCTCTTAACATCCACCAAGTCTTTGATGACCCATCTAGGGTTAGGCTAATATGCTTCCCAGCCCTACCCTCAGATGGGTCACCAATGATCTGGTGGATGTTGAAGATTAAACTGTAAGTTGAACATGACGAGGAGTCAGTGCAAGAATAATAAACCACCTAGTAGTGAGAAACTTAATTTGCTAATTAACACTATTAACACACTAATGTCCCAGTATCGATCCCCTGTACCCCAGTAAAATCTCAGGTTTGAGTTTTAACAAACTTAGATAGATTATTTAGATATATAGTAACTGAAAAAAGTGATTTTTTTAATGCACAAATACCAAAGCAAAGAAATGCACACACAGATCAGCACTCAGTGTGAAACTAAATTTCAGATTAATGTTTGATATCACCACCTGAGTGTTGAGTCACATTAACATGAACGTTTTGACTTTTAAGTTATTTATTTATATACTTTTGCTCAAGTAATTACTATTTTTATCAGTGATTATTTTTATTCTGTAATGCAGGACATGTGCATTAGTTGAATTAGCATGTGCAGGGTTTGACTTTTAAGCTTAAAAACAAGAATGTTCATAAAGTGTGCTGAAATATATATTTGATTAAAATTAGCAGAAATTGTTTCTGTTTTGGCTGCAGCGGCATGGCAGCGGCACTGAGTTCATATAACACGCGGTAAAGCAGGAAATCAGGAAAGCAAGCATGCTGCTCGAGTGGTCGGTTGTGCCTCAGTAGGGCTTCATGTCTCTTCACCCAAACTGTGATTGATTCAACAGATTTCCTCCTATGAATAAAAACAGCACCACCTACATGGTGAGATGTTCAGATTATTAGATTTACCCTGTGGTCTAAACACTGTGTTACTGGACTTATTGATTTAACATTATGACGTTAAAATGAGGGTGATTGATGGCATACTGATGGTGTTTGTATGAACTGTTTATGGTTGAATTATCTTCTCACCGGGGAGGTAGCTGGAGGCTTCTGTTATGAAGTTACCTGAGCAGGTGATTGGGGGCGGTGGCTGCAAGCTGTTTGTTTCTCATCAACAGACTGCCATCATCCCCTACAGCTCAGACAGATTATCACAGACGTGTGTGTAAAGTTATGTAACACACACTCGGATTTACCTGAGGAGGAATAATTAGCACATCCACCTGGAAGAAGCAGCGGCTGCTGTGTAGCTGTTCGTGTAGCTGTCGTAAACATGGACATTGAACACCACCACACCAACTTAGTGGCATGAACGGCCTGTTTAAGGTCATGCCAAAGCATCTTGATCTAATTGAAGTCCAGACTTTGACTAGGCTGCTCTAAAACCTTAGTTTTTCTTTTTTTTTTTGAGCCATCCAGAGGTGAGCCTGCTGGTGTGTTTTGGATCATTGTCCTGCTGCATAACCCAAGTGAGCTTGAGCTTCAGGACACGAACTGACAGTCGGACATTCTTCTTCAGGATTTTCTGGCAGAGAGCAGAATTCATGGTTCCATCAAGTACACTATGTCGTCCAGGTCCTGAAGCTGCAAAGCAGCCCCAGACCATCACACTACCACCACCATGTTTGACTGTTGCTATGATGTTCTTTTTATGAAATGCTGTGTTAGTTTGATACCAGATGTAGCGGGCCTCAAACCTTCCGTCTCATCAGTCCACAGAATATTTTCCCAAAAGTCTTGGGGATCATTAAACATGTTTTTTTGGCAAATGTGAGACGAGCCTTTGTGTTCTTTTTGGTCAGCAGTGGTTTTCTCCTTGGAACTCTCCCATGGATGCTGTTTTCGCCCAGTCTCTTTCTTATTGTTGAATCATGAACTCTGACCTTAACTGAGGTAAGTGAGGCCTGCAGGTCTTTAGATGTTGTTCTGGGTTCCTTTGTGACCTCCTGGATGAGTCATTGATGCACTTTTGGAGTAATTTCAGTAGGCCGGCCGCTTCTGGGAAGGAGAAGAAGTTTTCTCCATTTGTAGATAATGGCTCTTACTGTGGTTTGCTGGAATCTCAAAGCTTTAGAAATGGCTTTGTAACCCTTTTCAGACTGATAGATGTCAATGGCCTACTTCACTTTGCCAGACAGGTTCTATTTAAGTGATTTCTTGATTCAAAAGGTCTGGCAGTAATCAGGCCAGGGTGTGGCAAGTGAAACTGAACTCAGCTTTCCAAAAAAATGTGATTAAGAACAACTGACAAACAGCTGAGGGAAAAAAAAGACAGATGAGGTGAAAATAACTTTGTGTTTTTTTTCTGTGTATGTTGCAGGTGCAGTGGCCATGCATAAATCCAAAATACAAAGTCAAGAAGAAGAACTACAAGAACTCTGGGATTGTTATTCTGAACCAGTGCAAGGTGACTGACGTCTACATGTTTTTCTGCTCTATAATTTCTGCTTTAAACAATTTAAGGCTTAAAAAAAATCCTCAGTTTTCTTTTCCTCGCTGCCTGTCTTGTTTTTCTTGGCAGTTGATGTTAGCTTCTGGCTGACAGACTGTTAGAAGAACCAATTATGTAGCACTGAACAGCCTGACTTACCTGACATTTCCTGCCAGACAATCCTGAATGGTATTCAGATGGAGTGAGGGTAGTCTGGGGAATCCTGCCGCTCAATGAAAGCCAGATAACATTTAGCCTGATGCCACTCGACACGTGAAGAGTTCCTACTTCAAAATGACTTTAAAGCCATTTGAAAAGAGCAACGCCGATTGAGGTGTAGTACAACACAGAAACAAATTACTGAGCTGCTCTAAAGCTGCAAGGTAATTTACACTTGATCGATAGAAGAGGAAATGAGACCAAATGCTTTAAGAACAGGCAGGTTTAGAGGCCGGATCGGCGAACTGACGGCAGGTAACAGCCTTCCATCCATCCTACTTCAACGGTGCCCTTCTTATATCAGCGGATATTTAAAGATAATCCAGCTGCAGATAGATGAAGTGAGTGTGATCTCAATCTGTCCAGGGCCACACTCAGGGAGTCCAGTCAGAAGCAAATGGGGACTCCTGCAAAATGTTTTTTTTTTAATCTTCAGAGCTGCTGCCATTTATGTGTAAATTTAGCATGTTACCAGGTGTTATCCTGGTTTATGTTAAGGTTAATGGACAAGGCTCAGTGTCCCTGTCCTTGTGTTTTACAAGGGGTAACCAAAAACATTTGCAAATTTGACCATAAAAAAATTAATTAATTAATTAATTAATTTATTTAAAAAATCATACCCTACTTAAATTTGGCTGATCCTCCCTTCAAGGTCATCCCCTTTCACGGATCTCAAATCCATGCAGACAGCAAATATGAAATTTTGTTTTAAACTGACTCATGCTCAGTATCATCACTGACTATTAAAGCTGGGTCTCTGGCTATGAACAGTAGTTTTCAGGGTAAAAGTCTGCTGTAAAGAATCCCAAAGTTTGCACATCAGTCACATCAGTACAGAAATGCTTCATGCATTCACAGGATTTTGCACCATGAATTCGTCCCCCAGGGTCTGACTGTAGAGTTCTCCTATAAGATCCTGAGGTGTCTGACAGTGCAATAAAAACAATTGTGTTTTTTAGATGCCACCTTCCCTACTCAACAGATTTGTCTTCTTATGACTTTGTCCTCTTCCCCAAAATAAAATTCAACACAAAGATCACTGTTTTGTCACACTGGTGAGGCATGTGGACTTTAGGTTCTTCAAAAACAACAGACGACTCTCCTCAGTTAACCTGAGTTTTGTATTACATATTATATTTTCTGTTGCTTATCTCAGTCTGGGTAGCAGGGGCAGGGGTCTAAGTTGAGATGTCCAGTCTTCCTTCTCCCTGCCCAACTCCTCCATCTCTTCTGGGGGGACATCAAGGCGTTTCCAAGCCAGCTGAGCGATGTAATCTCTCCAGTGTGTCCTGGGTCTGCCCCAGGACCTCCTCTTGGTGGGACATGCCTGGAATACTTCACCTAGGAGGTGCCCGGGAAGCATCCTGGTCAGATGCTTGAACCACCTCAATTGGTTCTTTTCGATGTGGAAGAATAGTGGCTCTACTCCGAGCCCCTGCTGAATGACCAAGTTTCTCACCCTATCTAAGTTTTATGTTATTGTTTCAAAACTGATATTCCCTCAACTCATGCAGAAGTTGATTCCCTCACTTTAGATCAGATGTAGAAGTTGGAAAGAATCTTAGACTATATATGGTATAAAAGATGAAAGTAGCCACCAGACTACTATACTACTATATACTACTACTATACTAGACTTTATAATCACGTCGCCTTATGTTCCTTTTTCTTCAAAATTCCATATACTCTTTTTGCAGTCCATTTTGGGGAAATTTTAGTCACCACAGCACACATTATTAAGAAGCATAGTATGGAGGAATTCTCTGTGCACTATGGTTCTTCTCATGGTTTTCCCTAAGTCCTCATGACATTTTCCACTGAGGTCAAGGTAAAGTGTTAAGGAAAAGGTCTTTTTTTTTTTTTTGGACTATTCAAATGAAGCCCTGAAGAGAGAACTGAGTCAAAAACCCGAGGATGCCAAAACTAGAAGATTGCTAGAAGGCCAAGCATAATTAAAACAATCCTGCAGAGGACAGGGGTAAAATACATTGCTGAAATACACATGGGAGGCAATTAGATGCATGTGCAACATATTAGAAAAGAAGCAGACAATCACACAGGAGGAGAAAAAAAAGAGAGAAAAAAAACAATACATAACTTATGCATCAGTCCAGGTTCTCACAAACAGTTCCTCCTGTTTCTGTTTTTTTCTTGATGTATTTTCAACAAGTCAAATGCCTTAAATTATCAAAAATATTGTTTAGATAAAACTCTGAGGTTTTGGTTGTGTCACTTTGCTGAAATTAAATTATATCATGATGATTTTTTACACAATAATAAAATCAGGATCTTTCATAAACCCAGTTAACTTACAAAGGTTGTTATTCACCTGTGTGAATGTGATTGGATGCTGCTAATCAGCTGGTACACAAACAGCTGATGAAAGATGATGAAGCATCAGTGAAACTGTGTGAAGTGATGTTGCAACCTTTAAATATTTAAAGCCGTGGCTGTTTTGCTGTCTGCAGATCATCAAGATGCACTCGTTCCTGGATTACATCATGGGAGGCTGTCAGATCCAGTTTACTGTAAGAGCACACACACACGGGCACACATGCACCTACACATGCACGCACATACACATGACCCTTAACCTCAGCCCTCCAAACAAAAGCCATCTCAAAGTCCATTTCAAAGTCCATCTCAAAGTTAAGGCTGATTTAAAAAGTCCTCAGAAGGTCTAAACTGTGATTGATCCTTACAAACATAAACAAACACACACGCGCACACACACACACACACACTTGGGTCATATTCGGGTCATCGCCCTCCTTCTTTTTTCTTTCCTGCGGTATGTTCTCAGTTCTTGAAGCATCTCTGTTGTTACCATGGAAACAGTAACCAAGGCGACACGTTCAGCAGCCTCTGTGTCCCAGTTACCACCTCACTGGGCTCTCACTGGGATCTTACCAGTGAAACCCATCTGAATGACCGAGGAGAGACTGAAAGTCGCTAATAATGAACCCTAAGGTCTCAGTTTTTGCTGCTGGATTTCAGGATCCTCTGGGTTTTGAAAAAGCTGTAATTTTACTTATAAGGCTCTTTAATACTTTTCTATCCTGTATAAAAGATCAGTTATAAAATCTTTATGTGTCTTGTATCCTGTCTTTGTAATGATCTGTGGTTTCTATTATGACATCCTTCTTGAACTTTCTAGCAAGAGAAAGTTCATATACAAGAAAAGTCTTATCAGGTAAATAAAACAAAACATTCTTGGTTTTGAATCATGATGAGACCTCTCACTCTGGAGTCCATTTCACCCCCTTCTGAGCTAAGTGACAAAGACACTGAACAAACTGCAGCAGGCATCATGTTTATATCAGAGGCAGAGAGACGATGGCTGTGAGAGACCAGAGAAGAATCCAGCAAGTGAATTCACATGTAGATCTCCATAAATGGCATAAACACGTTTAGATTTTTAAAAAAATGGACACTGTGTGGCTCTCAGATCACAACCATTTAGCAACCAAATTAGTTAATCAAATGTCATACTAACAGAAACAAACAAATGCATTCGCTTTCTAAATTACAATAATATAAACAATATTTCTTGTGTAACATCGGGGTTTTAATATGTACACACAGCTTTGCAGACAGTTGTCTACATCTTATAGCTGTTTACTGTTGGTGTGACAAACAGCCAGTCTGTGGGCTACTCCTGTTTGCACTGTTGTTGGTCCTTCAGCCTCCCGTGGAAACCACAGAAGTTATACAAAAAGAGTCTTCATGGTGAAGTGAAACAGTGTTAAAATTAATGAAAAGTGTCCACAGCAGTCTGTCTGAGCTTTGATGCTTTTTTTTTTTTTTTTTTTCTCTGAGTTCACCTTCATGGTGAACTCTACTGTTGTTCCCTTTACTGTTCA
>VUQS01027129.1:3097-18575 GCA_015108495.1 Heterochromis multidens | reverse complement strand
TCCTGTTTTCATTTTTTTTAATCAAGATGGTTGTGATTGCTTGAAACATGACAGCAACCAGAATATGTTTACATGTTTTAATGCATCTGTTTTGTGATGAAGTCATGGCATTTTCAGGAAATATGAGCATTGAGGTGTGTGAATTAGTGTCAAGCTGAGAGGTTGTCAGACAGTCACACACACACACATATATAAATAAACACAAGTATGGATTCATACACACACACACACACACACACACACACACACACACACACACCTGCAGAGCTGAATGAGAGAGACAGGCACAGAGTCTGCATGTCTGTAGGGAACACTAGGAGGTGTCAAAAACCAAGAGTACATTATTATCACCTCTTCTACTACTGCACAGGATCTGAGAGATATACAGTCTGCATCACTCAGACTTACACACAGACACACAAACACACAAAGAAAGAGATCAGTAATAAGACAGCCTACTCTGTCTGCTCAGAAACACTTCTGCATAGTTTAGGAGGTTCAGAAGCACCCATGAGGAGAGGATGAATGAAACGGGCTGGAACGGCAGGGAATTGGCTCAGTGATTTAAATGCTCGCTGGATAAAGAGAAAAAATAAAATAAATAAATGGGTCACTTCAGTCAGTGGCGATAACCAATTTCTCATTCCCTCTCTGTAAAGCCTATCGGTTTCAGTGGGATTCTCAGAGCGGGGTTATTCCATGAGCAAAAAGGCAGAGAGAGAGGGAGAGAGTGTCACCCAGTGTCCCACAGAACTGAGCTTAATTCTAAGCATTAAAATCAGCTTGAAATCTCCAGCTCTGGGGACAAACAAAATGTGAATGAAATAAGTTGTATCATATTTGCGGGGTGGGGGGGGATCTACCAGAGGTGCTGCCAGTCATCCAGCACTCCTGGGATGTAGGAGGGGGAGGTGTAGGGTGGGGTTCATTTCTAAATGACAGCCACTTGTCACAGCTTTGGAGCCACAGCACTCTTCATATCCCTGAATCCCGCAGGGGGGAGGGAGAGGGGGTGCTAACGTCAGAAATCATGTGACCTGAGCTTTGAGTGAATCTTTGGTTGCTTGTCTCATCATGTGGCTAAAGATGTTGGTGGTGGATTCAGGTTTAATCAGAGGAGCTTGGGTTTAACACAAGGTGGGATGAGGTATTTTTCTGTTTTATTTGACTCTATTATTCATCATTCCTGCAGATTGATTCGTCCCAGTCTTAGATGTGAGCTGTCAGGTCAGTCTCTTTTGTTTTAGGCCTGCTGTCCTAGATTGCGTTCATGTCTGCTGTGTAGTAATGTATGGAATTCATGTCATTTGCTTCACTGCTTTTACTGTTAGTTTTACTGTTCAGAAAAATGCCCACTGCTTGAAATACAACTTGAGGTTGGTGTAGTCACAAGTTCCTCAGTGTTGTATGGTGATTCCACTCTGGATAATTTAATGTTAACTAAATTTAGCTGTGCTTTATTTGGCATGTTATTCAAAAGAAACATTTCTCAATTGCAGCAGGTTTATATACTGTATTTTCGTTTATTTTCATATTCACCATACCAGATTGTATTTCCTAGTAGATATTTATGTCATTTTACTTGAAGAGACAAATTGCAATGTTTTTTTTAAATTTTGTGTTCAGTAGAGAAAGCAATGCATGTATGCCATTTTTTTTCGTTCATTTTATTTTTGAGTGCTTTTTGATGAGGGCCCAGTAAATTTAAGGATCATGTTTAATAATTGAATTTAATTTGATTAATTGTTCATTTTTGTTAAGTGGCAATTGCACTGTAACTTTTAAAATCCAATTTTACACTGTAGCTTCTAGGTAGACATGACCAGTATATGTTTCCTCTCTTAGTATACTGTAACTAATTGCTATAACAATACATGGGACTTTCTACAGTAACACGCTGTTCTTTTTGAATACACTTGACTTCTTTGAATCCTGACCCATTTGAGGAAAAAATATATGCAGCCAGCTATTGTACAATAATACAGTATATTACAGTATTTCTTTTTCTTCTTCAGTTAAGTCAGACTTAAGTCTCACTCTTTGGCTTGAGTAAATCTTTAATTCATCTGAGCAAAATTATGGTTCAATCAGTCCTCAGTTAGTTTGTTAAATGCTTGATTTAAATCTTAATTGCTTAATTTAAATATTTAATTTAGTATTGTGAGGGTTATTTCATGTATAGTACTTCAATACATTTTATAGTAATAAACTGTTTATTAAAATTACAGTAGAAACATTAAAATACCAATATTATAACAACCAAAACACTGACAGTGTTAAACTATTAAGCTTATATTCCATACATCACAATACTGTAATATCTTTTATTGGAAGAACCTGTTTTTGCAGATTACAGTAAACTGTAAAATAACAGTATTGTGCGGGTAAATCAGTACTAGTAACATTGTAACTTACCAGGACAACTTGTTAGTGTAACTGCTGATGAAAAATAATTACTGTGTACCTAATAAATTTTCTTGTTTTAAAATAATATAAAAAAAATCTCCTCACACTGTTTTCCAGGAACTCATGAAAACCCTAACTGGTTGAACACACATGTTGTTGTGATGTGTGTAATTCAGTATGCTACTCTCTCCTGACAGAGGAACACTAATTATGCAATTGTCTCAACATCTAATTCAGTCTGATAAAGGAGGACACGGTTTGTTTTACAGTATCAGGATACATCTGCTATTCAAGCCCTGAGTCTCTGATGCTCATTGTGTTTCTCTCCTTTACTAGCAGACCTTACAAACAGCAGCACTTGGCAGAGGGATCATGTTTTTACTGTGAGAGTTTGTTATTATATTTAGAAAATGGCAGCTTATTGATTGATGTGCTTTTTTTCTTGTTTTTCTCTCTCTCTTAACTTGTAGCTCAGGGCCACGTCTGTCTGGCTCATTGAAAGCTCCAGACGGATTGGTGTGCTGAGGGGAGTCTGAGAAGAGGAAGCTGGGCACTGTGGGATCTGTGCCAATGACCTGTAGGAGGAGAGAAGCAGCATAGAGGGTTGATTAAAATGGGGTAAGTTTAGAAGATCAGACAGCATGCTGCCAGCAGGAACTGTTGGCTGAAACAAGAGGATTTCTCTCCAAAACTGATCCCTGCAACATGATGCTCACTGTTAGGTAAACTCTGTCCGATCAGAGTGGAGGACAGATGTGCTGACAGCAAAATAAATACACCAACTCACTTACAACACACTGCACACAGGCAGAAACACACATTAAGAGACGAGAAAAATAGAGTTGTCTTCTTTTCACAGCAGAGCCTTACAGCACAGTGCTTTGCTACACACCTAATGCTTAATCAGAAATTCTTGCACAGTTATGTGTTTTTGAAGGTTCATGGTAGATTTTCTTCAGTAGTGCCAACAGAGTGGGGTGACACTGCACTAAGCAAAAGAGGCAGAGAAGGTAGAAACTAAAAACCTTCAAAGTGTCATCAGTGATTTAGACACACAGTTGAGATAACATTAAGTAAAAGATGATACCAGGATAAACTGTGTAAGTGACTGAAATATGATTAAATTAATAATTTTAATTTTGTGTCAAATTTTGAAAAATGCCGATGTAATAGCTCTGTCTTTCAATATGAAAAACTACTGCACTAGCACCAGGGCAAAAAAAAATAACTTGAGTCTTAAATGACTGGTACCTTTGTCTAAAAAAATAACCACATGGACAAATTTAAATAGATACCTGAACAAAATATGTGGACACCACCAGACTTCTTTCCAGTTTTAAAGTAGCCCCTTCTTTTCAGGTTTGAAGCATTAAATCTTCACTGTAGAGATTTGTTCCCATTCATTCACAAGAGGATTATCACTCAACCCTGATGATGGTTGGCAAAGCTTTTCTTGCAGTTGGATTTATTTCTGGTTCAGTCAAGTTTTTCCACCCCAAACTGTGATCTGACTTGTATAGAGGAGCAACGTCAGTTTGAAACAGGAAAGGGAGATCCCAAACTGTGAATGTTATTTTAGGGAAATATTAATACTACATACATAGTATGTAATATATTAATGCTATGTAGTACAGTCGTGTGAAAAAGAACGTTTTCAGAGGACTAAGTCCACCTTTATGGCTTCCATAACAATTAAGAGAGTAAGTAGCAGCCAGGTGTTTCTGTACTTGATTAACTGATCATCAGCAATTGTGACCACTGCTAAAAAAAAAAACAGAAGTTTGGGCAGTTTGCTCATCTGGAGCATTCAACTGAATGTTAACACAATGCTACAATCTTCCCAGGAGTGAACGTCCCAGCAAATTCAGATGATGCAATGCTCTGAAAAATTGCAAAAGACCCAAGAGCTACATCTCAGACTCTACAGACCTCAGTTAGGATGTTAAATGTTAAGGTTCATGGCAGTACAATTAGAAAAAGACTGAACAAATATGGCTTGTTTGTAGGGGTCGCCAGGAGAAAGCCTCTTCTCTCTAAAAAGAAGATAGCAGCACAGCTGAGGTTTGCAAAGTTGCATCTGAACAAAACACAACACTTCTGCACTAAGTGTTGGACTAGTTTTAAGGACCCCTCACACCCTCTTCATAAATTCTTTGAACTGCTGCCATCAGGCAAACGGTTCCGCAGTATAAAAGGCAGAACCTCCAGACTGATCAACAGCTTCCACCCACAAGCTGTTAGAATGCTGAACTGCTGATTAGGATATGTACAGTACAACACTCAAGAATCTGGCAGCGTTTTAGTTTTAATTATTTATCATTCCCACACAGTTATAATTGGCACTTGCACTCTAACCATTGGTTGCTGCTTATGGATAGTCCAGTGAGAGACCATTTTACAGCAATACGTCTTGGGATGTATGTGTGTCTGTATGTGGGGGGTAGGGTGCTTGTATGACGCTTGTGTGTGTGTGTGTGTGTGTGTGTTTATTTTTATATTTTTATATTTTTAAAGTTTTTAACTATCTCTTGTTTTGACCTTGGAGAAACACCCTTTCATTTTGCCTGCACTACGGTTGTATGCACAGCAAATTGACAAAAAAGCTTGATTTGATTTGATTTGATTTGATTTGATTTGATGTCTGGAACAATGTCCTTTGGACAGACAAGACCAAAGTGGAGATGTTTGGCCATAATGCACAGTCTGGAGAAAAGCAAACAGAGCATATCAGCACAAACACCTCATATCAACTGTTAGCACAGTGGTGGAGAGGTGATGATTTGGGCTTGTTTTGTAGCCACAGGACCTGGTCACCTTGCAGTGTTTAAGTCGACCTTTAACTCCTCTGAATACCAAAGTATTTTAGAGTCAAATGCGAAGCCACCTGTCTGACAGCTAAAGCTTAGCCCAAATTGGGTCATACAACAGGACAGTGATCTCAAGCAAATCTACAACAAAATATCTAAAAAAAAAAAAAAAGAAAAAAGAAAAGAATCAAGGTGCTGCAGTGGTCCTGTCTAAGTCCAGACCTCAACTCGAATGAAATGCTGTGGTGCAACTATAAGAGAGCCGTGCATAAACAAATGCCCGCAAACCTCAATGAACTGAAGCAACACTGGAAAGAAGAGTGGGCCAAAATTCCTCCACAACAATGTGAGACACACATACACACACACCTAAAGACAATGTGAGATAGTCATACAGAAAATGATTGCATCAGGCTATTGGGACTAAAGGTGGTTTCACATGTTATTGAATCACTGGGTGTGCTTAGCTTTTTACAGGACTGCATGTATGTGGCATTAATATTTGATTTCACTAGAAGTGACTGGCCTACTTCCAACTAGGAAATGCAAAACGAGATCAAAAGTTACTGAAATAAACACACACTTTCAGCCATATAATTTTAAATGGAAGGACTCAGTAATACACAAACTGACTCATTAAATTGGAGACTTTTCTGTCAGTGTTCTCAGTAATGCAGTAACTGTGACACTGAAACCAATCATATGAATGATTTATTTCCTCATTTTGAAACTGTCCTCTTCACGCACTCTGCCATCATATCTTGAGAAATCAGCCCCTGTGCATGCTGGACATGGTGGCTGATTTACTTTCCTGCTAGTGGGGATGAATTATTCCTCCGTTAGCTTGGTGACAGAGGGAGCAGAGAGAGCGAGACCTCCAGAGAGCATTTACTCTGGCAGTAATTCAACCAGAGAA
This sequence comes from Heterochromis multidens, assembly GCA_015108495.1. NCBI lineage: Eukaryota > Metazoa > Chordata > Actinopteri > Cichliformes > Cichlidae > Heterochromis > Heterochromis multidens. The sequence goes on along the minus strand of VUQS01027129.1, from coordinate 12,446 downwards.
AGGCACAGAGAGAGGAAGAGGCACGGGCATGTCGAGCAGCATGCTCCCTGCTATTCAGACACTCACACTCATGCTAATTTAAAGCCAAATTTCACATATCAGCATTTTTTTTCTCACATCTGAACTATGCACATGCATATTGTATGTGTCTGCTAAGCGGAATAACGGAGAAATCACTAAAAGACATCACTTAGTTTCAAAAGTAGTAAGTCAAAACTGATTATAGAAACATATCACTGCATTTTATATAAATATATTATATTTTATATATTAGAAAAACGCTTTTAATGGACATTATTTTCTTGGGTATACGAGTGGTTAAATAGTGACTAGTAGGGACTGCACAGACTTAATAAAAACACTCAATTTACAAATATTAAAATAATGATCATTATAAAGCAGTAGCCATTCAAAAAATGCAAAAGTTTACTTGAAGTAACATTATTTCCCCAGATCATGAAGTTTGATTCTATTATCCATATTAAAAGATTAAAATCAACAAAGTATTAGTCAATTCTTCCTTCTCTATAGTACATTTGTACTACTAAAATGCACAAATATACTTTCATTTCCTTTTTTAAAAAAAATTCAAGCATTTCCTAAACCAGCTGGACGCTTAAGTGTTTCAAACTGGACTCCTTTCATCATGTGACCTTGTGCAATGCTCTGTTTTTGGACAAAAAAATGGACAAAAGGAGAAGTGAAATCTATCAGGCTTTGGGTACATCCACAGTACTTGTTAGTACAATCACTCCACTCTTGTCTTTTTTAATATGAAATAGATAAAAGTATCACCAACCTTCTCCTTGTTTAAGATCAAGATAAAAAGATTATGTTTTTGTGAATGCGGCGTGTCATTCAGACTCTGCTGTTTCATTTTAGAAAAACAGACTCATGTTCTTGTTTTTGGAGCACCATTCATCTAATTAGCAGCCAACAAATAAAATCCGAGGGAAACCGCCTACTGATTAACTCTGACTGCAGGGCTGCTTACCTCTAACCATGTAAGGAATGACAATTTACTTATTACCGCAAAGCCTCAGAGAAGCGTGGCGGCCTGTTCGTGCTTTAGCATTAGAGAGCATCCGAGTCTGGAGATAATTTGGATTTTATTATTCACATAATGCATCAGGGATGAGCCCTCTGAGTCTCTGTTTCATAACCATAGTCATAATCACAGCCATGACCCTGCTCTACTCACTGTGATGTAGACAGAATATGAGATATGGAGGATGAGAATTTGTATTGGGTGGTGAACTTGCTATTTGTACTCATTAAAGTGAGAGAAAGCGCCACAGTACACCCAGTGCCATCTTGCCAGCTGTCTTGGCTACTAATCTGCAGCTATACTGTCTGGTTAGTCAGAAGGAAAAAAGCAGCCAGTGGACTGCCAGGCAGTTATCTTCATTAATGTCCCCTAAGCTTACTGCTTTCTCTTAACATCACACTCATTTCCTCTTAGTCTGTCTCATCTTTGTCTCATCTACTAGCTTTCTCTCACTTTTTTTTCACTATCCTGCACTATCTGTCTCTCAATCTCATGTTTTAATAGCCTGACAAGCCAGGCAATAATCCCTCTTTTATTATTCTTGCCGCAGAGAAAGAGAAAAAGAAATAGCTGAAAGGGGTAGACAGAGTGCCATTTATATAATATAATCATGAACCATGCTTCAGAGACACTGTCTCTGTGTCCAGAGCCATGGTTATCCAGTATATGTGGACTGTATAGTCGTCCCTGTGGCTGAAGATATCTGACAAATCTCTGTCGCGTTGCCGAAGCAAATGCATGAAGTCTGAACTAAGCTGAGGTGTATTATGAGGCCATTTTAGAACCTACTCTGAAGAGTAATGTTTCAGTATTGAGCTATGTCATGATAAGGGAAACTGACAAAACTGCATATAAAATAATTAAACTCATGTTTGAGGCTGTGATCTAATGTTACTAGATGTAAAGTCAGTTTTTAAATATTTTTTCTTGGAACCACGAATAAAGATATTTTGTCCTTTCTTGTCTTCATCGCTGTAGGTTGCAGATCTCTGTACCAGCTCACTGCAAGTCTGAGGGCCGCTCGCTGTCCCCACAGCCATGCCAGACGTGAAGCCTCCCCCGCCATGTGACTACCCCTCTACCTCCTCCGTCGCAGCGTCTGCCGGCTCCCCTGCTGGCTGCACCTCTCCCCTCGACCTTGTCATGGACATGGAGCCCTGCATCACCAACCTCCCCCTGTCTCCTGACCCCCTGTCCTCCTTCCCCCAGTACAGAACCAGTGTTCCTCACTATCCAGGCTTTCATGGACCACCCTTTCCCCTCATGGCCAGGTGTAATAGCAGCACTTTGCTCACTAACTTAGGGCTCAGGTACTGTTCCAGCAGACATGGTGCTCTAGGGATGGAGCCAGGTCAGGGAGCAGCCCCAGGAACCTACATTCATACTGGAAGCAATGGTAGCAGACCGTACAGGAGTATGGAGAATTTAAACTGGAACACTCTGGCAGATTCTGGTGTGTGCACACTCAGCAGTGCTCCCTATAGGAGTGTGGACAGTGAGTTTATCTTACGCTACACCTCCACTAGCCACTGGTATGATGGGTCTCCAGACAGATCCCATGGGCTGGTACCCAACCCAGAGAGCCTGGCATTTTACCCTCGACCTGGGCTGCCCAGAAAGGACCTGCCACTCTTCCCTCAGTTGCTGTTTCCAAGTGGTATTGATGAATGGGATGCAAGGAAGGGCCTGAGAGAGAAACTCCGCCTTCAGAGTGCAAGGTCAGCCGTTGAGCCTCTAAAGCCCCTCCCACTGCGTCCTCAGGTGTCACAATGTGCTACACCTGTCGAACGGGAGAGTGTACATCATGGGAATTCGACAGGTCCTGTTTCCAGGCCACCATGCACAATGCGCATCACCAGCCCTGAGGAGATCAAACAGGAGGTCTTGAGACGCTTACAGCTCCGTCGGCAGAATAGTAGCCCCAACCTGGCTCTCCACAGCTCCCTATCAGCCCAGAAAGCAGTTAAGGCATCCTACACAACAGACAATATTTCAGGTAACAGAAGTGGATCAGAGTCTGCATCAGAGCCTCGAAGACCTCCTCTGGGACGCCTACATATACCTACTTTTGAGGAGTTTAAGAGGATGAGGCAGATGGAGAGGAAGCAGAGCCTTGAGTCCACAATGGATGCTACAGTATTTGGAAAACCTGTGGCTGACCTGCAACAGGATGCAGGAGCATCAGATGGCAAGATAATCCTTTCTGACCCTCAGTTAGGCTCTTGTGGAGAGCAGAGAGAAAATCCAGAGGAGTTGAAGGGGGACAAGTATACACAAGAATGGACAGGCAGCAGCGATGAAGGCCTGCAGACCATCACCTCCTCAGAGATACTTATATTTAACACTGTGAACGGTAACAGCACTGCAGCTCCCGCTCACTCCTCCATCTCTGATACCAGCACATACTCTCCCATCCGCACAGGGCCATCTCCACGTTCACCACTGCCGCCCCAGGGTGGCTCGGCCCAGGAAAACGCCAGCATCGTAGGAGGAGATGATGGGAGTGCCAAACGTAGGAGGAGCAGTCTGGAACCTGCTGGGTCCGTTCCCTTTCCGCCCAGCAGGGAGAACTGGGAACGGCCCTCCAGCTGCTGCCCAGCTCTTCTTCTGGACGGGACTGAACTGTCTAGTTATGGAGCCAAGATCTATAAGATGAAGGATGGTCTCATTGGCTCTGCACTGGACCTAATCAAGAAGAGGTTAGTCTAAGAGAAGTCGCAGGAGAGAGAGGAGTGTAGTGTATATGTTAGTTATTGTATAGTTAAACTATATATGTTACTGTACTATACACTATACTACTACCATGACTATGGTGTTGCCCCCTATTGGCCTGGCGTGCTACTGCACACATATTGGCTCCATCATAACCAAAGATGCAATGTGTCCAGAATAAATGACTATTTATTAAATATAAATGACTACCAAAAAGGCCCTTTTGGCACAAGGAGTAGGTTTACTATTAACACTTAACTTGCAGTAAAATATTTAAGGAATTAGAATTCTGTAACCAACTTTTACAAACAGAAACTCCAGAGTTTAACTTGATGTAGTTAAGTGTTGCCGGTAAACACTTGCTTTTTTACACAAACAGCTGATATAAAGAAACATTATCATTCATTTAGAGCAGGTAGTATTGGTCACAGTCAATGCAACTTAAAGTATATGAACAATAAAACTTTTTTACTTAAAGTACAGTCCAACCTAACCTGGATTGTTTACAAATTTCTATTTTCTTGCAGAGATTTAAAATCAAATAAAAATGATGTTTTATCTGTTTTCGGAAACATAATGCATGACTTTTATTTTGAACTTTGACTACCTTATGGAAAGACTGAATAGTTGTCAAGGTCCTTTGTGTTTGACATCACCTTTTAAATAGAAACCTCTGTCTCTCTGCTTTTTTTTTTTGTATGTGCGGTGGTACCTGGCTTACAAATAAGCACATTGTTTTAAAATCCAGTTAAATCTTTTCAGTGGATAAATTAAATCTCATAGCATACATTATCTGGGCCTTTTTAGAGGCTTACAGGTGCTGAAGTGCATGTGTTTATCAGTGAAGTATATACAGGTACACTTCTAGCATTGTATCAGTGTATGCTTGTCCATCTGTTTAAGCCTGCACGTGCTGTTGTGTTATTGATTTATCTCAGTTATTGTGATAACAGCTGTCGGAGCTAACAGGGTTGGCTCTGCAGACGAGACTGTGGGCGGGAGCCTGGCATGAGCCATGACAGACTGGAGGACTGCCACTGTCCCTGCAGACTTGCTGTTTCCCTGGTTCTCCTCTCTCAGTATCAGCTGTTGGCTAAATAAATGCAGGCTTCACTCCACTGTGATTCATTCTGATCAAGGACAAACAATAAAAGGGTGTGTTTCACAGCACTGGGCTCCCATTTAGGTCTTGATGCAGTGTTAATATTAGACCCCAAACAAAAAGCTGCTTGATAAGGTCAGTTGAGAAATATAAACTCCACCCCCCTACAGGCTGGACGCTTTGGTAAATGGGAGATAGACGGTATCTTTCTCTGCCTGTCAGAACTCTTCTCTCACTGTCGCTCCTTTGTCTGCACTGCTAGAAAAAATGATGGATGTCTGCATGAAGGCAGCAGAAAAATATCTGCTGTGTGTGTGAGATTGTGTAGATACAGAATATGTTCAGTATGTAAGAGAGCAGAGCTGCAGCTTAGGGCTGCAACTAACAGTTATTTTTTTACAATCAGACTTTATAGTCTATAAAAGAGTGAAAAATGCTCCAAGTGATGCCTTCAGGATGCTTGTTTTTTTTCATTAATCTCTATAACAAGACCAGTAGTGGCTAGCGGCTCGGTGGACCTGCACTTTGTCACAGTGGTTGTTAGCATGTTGACAATTTGCTTAATAGTACTAAACACAAAGAATAGCTGAGGCTGAATGTCTTTAATTCTGACAGTATTTTGTCACAAAGCAAACCATTACACAGACGCTGACCTGACGATGGAGCTATATGAAACATGAGTAGATGGGGAATGTAACAGAAGTTGCAATAAAATTTTGTGGCAGTCCTTCCAAAAAAATTTCTGAAAGGTTTAAATAAAACGCACAAATGTGAAATCATAGTGACAGTAAAGGAAAAAGTCATGAATGTCTGTGCAAAATTTCATGACAATCAGTCCAGCAGTTGCAGAGATATTTCACCGTCTCCCAATCCACTAATCAATTACTCAGCTAATGCTGTCAGCAATATTACAATGCTCGTAAAGCCCATTCACATCTCCAGCATCCAGAGTGGATTCATCTTTTATGTACAAAAAGCACCCGTAATGCAACACACCCCACACTCTCCTGAGATTTAAATATAGCCTGAGGCTCTGTGAATGTTTTAATACTTGGACATTTATTAATTAATTAAACATGACAGTGTTCTGTGTGATCACTGCACCCTGAGGTATCTGACGTCCACCATAAGTCTCTATGTTTGGGTGTATCATGCAGCGCATTGTGCTTTAGCTGCAGTAATATTCATACTATCACACCTGGGAGGGGTTTATATAGGCTGAAGCATAAAGCTGCATCACTCAGTTAATTGTACTCTGTAGTAATGGTGTTATATACGGCATGAAGCGGGTGGTGTTTATGATATTTTATTTTTATTTATATCTATTTTCTGTTTATTCGTCTCAATTAAATGCACTCGCTCAATGAGATATATATTGAATTCATTTGAGAGATACATGCATCAGTGAAAATGACAGCCGGGCTAATTTCGGTGTCACGTCTTGAGGTGTTGAGTGCTGATCTATCACATACAGCAGTTTCCTGATGAATTAAACTACAGGTTATTGCATCCCATGCATCATCCAGGGTGTGACAGCTAATACTGTGATAGAAATGCATTTTAATGACAGTTTGTTCAACAGGAAACCGATTGGATGCTTCAGAGCTGCATCCTCAGAACAGCATTAATTATAATGGGCTTTTCGCCACGCTCAGACCACTTTGATTTGGACGTCTTCATCTGCTGTGTTGGTGTTTCTTGAGTAACAAAGTGCAGGTTGCTACAGTTTGATGGAATTTAATCTGCAAAAAAAGTATTTGAGCTGAAGTGCACGTAGCTGCCACACAGGATAAGAAGGATGTTGAATTTTTTTTTTTTTTTTAACATGTCCAGAAAGAGCTCAGCAGTTTAACTGCTTTGGGAGGGACAGAACTCAGAAAGACACAGTTATGTAAGAACCATTAGAGTAATAAGACCTCGTGTTAAGTCAGCACACACTCTGAAGAGAAGCCAAAGGAAATTTTATACCAGAGCTGGTGCTGAAACAGTAAATTGACTGGTTCTGGTCCCAGCTTCTCAAATGTGAGCACTTGATGAATTTTCTAGTTTTATATCAGTTATATGTCATGTTAATATCTTTGAGTTATTTATTTATTTTTACCATTTCACAACAATTTGTGGATTAATCAAAAACATAGTTGACAGATTACATAATGAAACAGTCACAAGCTGCAGTTCTGAATCTAAATGAATGCATACATGTATAGAGTAGCCATAGTAACAGCAGCAGTTTATTTCATAATTCTAAGTTATATAAACAGATCAGCCACAACATTAAAACCACCTGTATACCTACTGTGTAGGTCTCCCTTGTGTAGCAAAAACAACTCTGACCAGTTGGTTTTTAGACACTCTGGGGCTGTTTTGTGGTGTCGAGCACTGGGACCTTGGCAGGGATCTTTTGGGTGCTGTGGGTTGCAGGGTGCGACACAAGCCTGCTCAATGAGGTTTAGATCTGGGAAAACTGAAGGCCGGGTCAGTGTTGTGTTTTCCGAAGGATTCCCAGTAGAACACTGCAGTGTAACGACATAATCAATCTTATTTATCCTACCTGTTATTGTTTTAATGTTGTGGCTGATTGATGCTTTGTTGTCATAACATAAAACATGAGGGAGAGGAGTAAGGAGGAGATTTCATGCAACATTACAGTAAAGCTCTGGAGCCAATTTTACTAAACTCTTGGGTAAAAATCATGAGACTACTCATCCTCCGTTCTTGTTACATAGACACCTTTGTGAAGAAAGTCAACATATCAGGAATTTACAGCCTGTCTTTCCTTCTGAGAGCCAGACATTGTCGAGACTCCATTATGGGTCTCTCCCTGGGGCAGTTAAACTCGCTTGGCCAATAACAAATCACAAACACCTTTATTTTGAGTTAAAAATATAATAATCTGTAAAACTGATGTTACAATATTTTTTTTCTTGCAGTGATTGCATTAATATGGTCGTTTGCACACATGGCTAGTGGACCATGAAGCTTACCAGTGCTGAAAAAACAAAATCAATATAACGGCATAACAGTTGGTTCTTTCTCCTGAAGTTAATGGTATAAGCAAAATGTAAAACACCACAAATCAATATTTCCTGTATTAAAACTTAATACAGGAAATATACAATACACTTAAATGACTTCATGAAATCATAAAGAAGTTAGAACGAAAGAGAGAAAGAATATACAGGGAAGTCAAGGAATTAACATAGACTGTATATAAAAGAGAAAAGTAACCACTGTGACATTACCTGTTAGTTTGTGAAGCTCTGTTTTTAAGCCTCAATGTTAGCATTTTGGCCACCACTGTGATGGTTTTGTGGAAACTACTAGTACAATTAACCACACAGCAAGTGATGTTATTCGTCAGATAATTACATTAAAAATGTTCCACAGGGAACCGACACCACAAATGGGTCCAGTTCTGTGACTCAAAGTGAAGCCTTGCAGATAGCTACCAGCTACAGCTGCCTGTCAGTCAAAGCAGTCGCTCCGAATGTTAAGCCTTTATAAAGGTTAAAAGGTTAAGTATATAGACATGCATATGGGTTATGGTATAGAGACTGTTTTTTGCTGTTGTAAATTTGTGCATTTCAACATGAGATTCTGTAGTGACTGACTCACTTTTGGAGGCCAGTGGACATCATCATTGTGCCGCCTGGGTATGATTAGCTTTTAAGTTCTTTTATCTCATTCTCTGGGTAGGGCACATTTACAGCATGGTTCAGTCATGCAGTAAATGTGCCCGAATAAACTCACTGTAAACGAGCTCTAATAAACTCATTGTATACACTCACTGATGCGGGAAGTGACTTGCAACAACGATTCCTGGCCACATTCAAGATGCACTTCTTGTGGTTTATGGTCAAAACTCTTTGGGATTCATCTTTGCTTAGGCTTCTGGTCTGTTTGTTTTCTGCTATTGCAAATGCTTGTATAAGTCCCTGCAGGCATGTATTTGTGGTTTGTGTGTTCACTGATATGTGAATTTCAGTGTAGTGAAATTCCAGTGCAGCAGCGTGTCACTGACTATGTGCTTTTTGAGATGTCACAGATCTCATGCTGTCTGTTTGCTGCAAGAATGAATCCCCAGTTGTCAGACAAAGGAATGAAGGAGAAGTATAATGCCTCCACATGTTTGTGTGTGGCTGCAAAAAGGCATTGTCCCAGTGGTCAGAGGGTTCAGGTGTTAATGTCCGCTGGTGTGCCTAATTACTGTGCTCCCAAGGAGGAGTTTTGGGTTCGGGGGGGCAGGAAGAGAGGAGAGGCATTGATTTGGAAGTCTGGGTGGGTAGAAGAAGAGGAGGAGGGTGGGTGGTGGAGAAGACATAGCAGGAACAAGAAAGGCATGAGGAGAAATGAATGACAGAGATGCTGTAAGCAGAAGAGGGCTCTGCCAGAATTGTAATTTCTTCCCTCTTCCTTCATTCAATACCTTTTCCACACGTCCCTCTTGTTCCCTCCTCTTTTTCTTCCCCCTTATCCTTTTGCTTTCT
>VUQS01027123.1:2483-23751 GCA_015108495.1 Heterochromis multidens | reverse complement strand
TCGTCTGATTGTTGGGGTTTTCTGTATTATTGTAGGGTCTTTATCTTACAATGTAAAGCACCTTGAGGCAACTGTTGTTTTGATTTGGCGCTATATAAATAAAATTGAATTGAATTGAAAGGAGAAAACCTTGAAACTGTAATGAGACTTCATTTCAAAGCCAACCTCTTCTGGTTTCTGAAAGTGTGTGTGTTATTTTTTTAAAACCCACCCTTAATGCTACCTTAGGCTGGTCACTGGTAATTTCAGAGGTTAAAAAGCACAGATCTAATCCCTAATAGGCCTGTCTTCTTGCGCTCATTATTATCAGTAAAGTTATTTGAACTGTTGCTGTCACTGCATATGTATCATCTCCACTTGCAACCTTGATCCATGCTCAAAGCCTTCGCTATGGCCAGCTGTTACCTGGCCTCAACTCTGACCCTGCTGCTGGCTGGCGGACATAACTCAACCCCGGCGGGTTCTGAAAGATGTAATTTCATGGTGTCTGCCAGATGTTCACGCTAAACTCAAAAACAGAGATATCATTCAGTGTGACTGCAGCGAGCTGGTAGTGGCCACGCCTCATGTTCCCATAAAGAACATCAGACCTTCTATAGGGGTTTATGGTGAGTGTCGGAGAAAGTTCGGCTTGATGTGCCCCACAGGAAAACACGCAGAGGGTCATAGCAGTGAACTACCAAGGCAAGTGATAGCAGCACAGCTGGTGGGAACACATGTAAGGGGCCTGCACATATGTTATACATTTAACCCATCAAAGAGGTTGTAATCCACTGAATTGAATGGATCATCATTACAAGCGTCCTTTGAACCACCTTTTAATAAAGATAACACAACACTGTGACCTTCTTATCAGGTAACCTCATCACATCCAGATGAGATAAATGAGGGCACATCAGACCTACGTTTGGCAGGTTAACATTCATCTTCTTTTCTTTTTCTTTCCCCACAATTGATATAATTAGGTTGCGTTGAGGGACTCACTGAATGTATTAAGGCACTCAATAACAGTAGATTAATTTAATCTCCCTCAAAATGGAAACATATCTCCTTTAATGCTTCAAAGTTATTTCCTCTCAATGTCACTTGCTGTTGTTCTGCAGCAGAGCTCCATTATTAGGGCAGCAAACGTCCATGGAAGAGGAGCGGCATGGCAGTGTCCTCTCTACCTCCCCTGCCACCGTGTTCAGATTTTCAAAAAGGAAAAAATTAAAAAGCTTAATAAATAATTGAAGGTCTGCTCGGCCGAGTACTGAAGGGAGGCTGCAATAACCAAAGTCACAGGCTGCAGATGAAGACGAGCTGCGAGGGCACTGGAGCCCATCCGATTTGTGCATGGGAAATAAGACGGGGAATTAAAGAGTGCTACAGTAGCTGCCACCTTACACAAGGCTGCTCCTGTGTATTCCTGTCAGATCCATCAAACTGCAAAGTGCTGCTGCACAGACATGTAGCACGAAGGGAGGCAGACACTCAGCTGTTTCAGCCAGGCAGAGGAACATGGAAGCAAGAGGCTTGTTAGCGGCGATGCCAGTGTTTGTCGAAGGTCTTTTAATGTGAATGCAAATTATGTCAGCTGATGTTTATGTGCCGGCAGCGTAAGAGCTGCCTTTAAAGGAGCTCTGCCTTACTACCACTGTTACTGAGACCAGTGGCCACTATGTGAAATCAGGCATCATACTCAGAGTTGATGAAACAAACACAAGACTATCCTGCACTGTATGTCACGTATGGTGCTGATAGAGCAGCGTATGTAACGGATACCTGAGTATTAGCATGATGACGACAGAGCTGACTTGGACGTGATGAAGCTACCAGTGTCCAATACACGAATAAAAGATTAGATGTAGCTGAGGCCTCATCATCCACTGGTTTCTGAAGTCCCACTTTGAAGCCTTGAGATTAGCGTTTTTACCGTCGCCATCTTGGTTTTAAAAAACTGGATGTGACAAAAATCTGACTGTGAAACTTACTTATTGGCTAATGACTTGTCAATCATAAGTTGTTAGCCAATGACCATACTTTTCATGTATTCTCTACCGCTCTGAGAGCAGCTGGCAGATATCTGCAGACAAGTTGGCATCTTCCATGCAAACTACGGGCAACTGTGACAATCTGATGGCAACCAAAGCAATCATAAGGAGGTTTTCGCCAACCAGTCAGTGAATACATATTTTTCGCTAGCAACCAGTGGTTGCCAGGGATCACTGACTTAATCCTACAGTGTCACACACCCAAAATAGCGGACAAGTTAACAACACATGGTTAGCTGTCATGTGACTGCAAAACTTCACCAATAAGACCTTTTTGAAACCACAGCTATCGCCATCTGGTGGCCTTCAGATGGAATGCAGGTTTAAGCCACTTCCACATTGGCTTCATTTGTCCAACCAGGAAGTTACATCCATGTTTTTTACTGTCTATGGATACATGCCGTGTAGCTAAGTTACAGCTAGCTGGCTAACTGCCCCCATGTTCGCTGCTACTGTAGGAAGTAAATGCTAGTTATAGATCTTTGCTTTGTGCCATTAAACGATTTACTGATGGATAAAATTAATATTATTTGAGACTGTATACAAGTTATAGTGCATTCCATTTGAAGTTGGAACTGGAATGTCTCCTCAAGCCAGACTTCCAAGTTGGAAAGTCGGAGCAGCCCTCACCAACCTCGACGTAACAATCCAAGATGGCAGCAGTGAATGTAAACATTAGTAAGACTGTAAAACTTGGAATCTGTACCGCCACTGTTTGTGACTAAATAAGCCGCAAACAGAGCGCTGATCTGGATTTATCTGTGAATGTGCATGAATGTGTTTTTAAGTGCAGAAAAACAGGCACTGTGCTGTATTGTTAGTGATGCATGAATGTCTCTACCTGCTAAAGAGCAAAACAAGTCCTGTTTTCACTCCCAGCTCTGACTTGTGAAGCCACATTAGTGTTATTATGTGGAGTTTGTGTTGGAGTCTGTGTTGTGCTGGGAGCCAGCTGTGACTTCAGTGGACTCCATTTCTAAGCTTATGTCAGTTAGTGTTGCTCACTGTTGATGCTGGATGCAGAACAGAGGCGCTGAGGCACTCAGCGGTGAAAGTAAGCATCACATCTTTACGTAGAAGTCCATCCTTCAGTTCTTCTCACAGAAATCAGCGCCTTTTAAAGGCAACCAGGAAAGCTGGTCGGGGAAGGCCTCATATTTTAAGTTATCTTAATATATGGAAAGAATCGGGATTGAAGACGTGTGAAATATATTCTAGTGTTTCTATAGCAGCATGTTGTCAAAAATAGCCTTCAAAATATAAATGAACATAACACCTCCCTGTTCTCTAAGGAGCTGCTACATTTCCTGCTGCTTTAGTCGGCTAAATATTCACACACACTCACACACACCACTCCCAGCACACTGTCTTCACACTGTGATCGTGATAAATGAGCTACACTACAAGTCAACAGACACTTGTCTTCAGTTACTATTCTGTTCTCATCTTCCTCCTTTATTTGGGTTAAATTATGCAGTCCAAAGCTCCGTTTTTTAAATAATTTACGCGTGTGCTGCTCGCTGTCTCCAGGGAGCACTACATTAGATTCAATTTCAGGCCCACGTCAGGCAAATTTAGGGCAGTCATGCAGACGCTTCCTGAATGCCCAGGCTGAATGGCTGCTGGACTGTTTGTATGATTATCTGTGCATGGTGGACTGAGCACTATCCCTGTGCCCAAAGGCCTGTGCACCCAGAAACCCATCCACATCATTATCATTAGGGCCGTCCTGCAGCAGATTGTCTGGCGTAATTCAGAATTAATTGTGTGGTTTTATGCTAGTAGCTTCAAACATGGCTCCCATATGGCGCCATGCACAGTGAAGTAGGCCATTCTGTGGAGGAGCAGACGCAGATGTGCAGACCACAGAGCATCGAAAATGAACCCCTGACTGGCTTGTGTGGACCTTTGCTGTCATTTCCCAGAAGACAGGAGAAGCAGCAGAGACTTTGTTAAACCAGTCGGATAACATACCTCACCCTCGCAGTTGCGCTGAGGCAGTGAGAACAAAGCAGCCAACAGCCAAACGAGGAAAAGAAAAGTCAGAAGAATGAGCTCTCCACAGCGCTGGAAGAAATATATTCAGATTGTTTCCTCGAGCGCTGACACAACAAAGAGCAGAGTTCAAAGTCCTGCTGGTGGAAAAGTACATGCAGCAAACGTAAAGTACTTAAAGTATCTAAAGTTAGTTGTTCTGACGATGTGTTTCTTGTGACCTACACTAGTCAGCCATAACATAACAATGCTGTGTAGGTCTGTTTGCAGCTGTGACCTGTTAGGGCAGGGAGACCTCTAGGTTTTGGCACCACAGTGTTGGCCACGGATCTTTTGGGTCTTTTCTGTCCTGCAGACGCTTGATTGGAAAGCTACATGGGGATTTTTCAGGCTGAATAAAAGCCTTGGGCTCTTTGTCATGTCCTTTAGCAATGTTTGTAATCTGGTGGGGTGCACTGTCCTCCTACAAAAGACTGCTGCCATCAGGGAGTGCTGCTACTCAGTCATAAACACATAAACCCACAAACACTTTTACTGTAATGATCAATCTTACCTGGGTCACTTCTCAGTGGATTTAATGTTGTGACTGATTGATGTAAGATATGTGATTCTTAGATCTGCTCTGCTCAGCTGCTCAAGGTTAGAATAGTGAGGTCAAAACATCCATCCATCCAACCATCCATCCATCTATTCATCCATACATACATCCAACCATTCATCCAACCATACATCCATCTATTCATCCATACATCCAACCTTCCATCCATCCATAAATCCATCCATTCATCCATCCAACCATCCATCCATCCATCCAACCAACTATCCATCCATTCATCCATCCAACATCCATCCATCTATCTATTCACCCATCCATCCATCCTTCCATCCATCCATCCATCCATCCATCCATCCAACCATCCAGCTTTCAACATAACTGAGAAAGAGAGCTGAACAGCCATGGCTTGTCCTGTACATGTCCTTATATGTGAATGATAATAAGGGGTCTGTGGCCTGAAAAAGCTTCTTAACCTATTAGCAGAGTAATTATCCCTGTGGACTGTAACTGCAACTGTCAGATATACATTGGGGAGTAAAAGCAGAATATTTGCCTGTAAAATGTATCAGGATAATTGATCAATATCAGATTTTTTAAAAAGTGAGGAGCATTCGATGTGTCCTCTCCAGGGCTGGGAGTTTAGTTTGTAACTGCAGCTCATCGCTTGGCACGTCGTCGCAGGTTCAGGCGCTGATTACAAACCATCATCTCCATCAAATGAAGCTTAATTAAGTAGACAATAAGAGCTGATTGCCTCTCCCTCCCACTGATGCTGTTATGGTGACATCAATAGAAGATAAAGAGCATCATGAAGGCTGATCAGATTTACAGACGTACTCGGTGTCTGCACACTGGATCCTAATGCAAACGAACGAGCCTGCTTGGATGGTGTTATTGTCTCACAGCTCACAGATGTATGCTGGTTTCATAATTGATGGTTAGGTCATTGACTGTTGTTCTGTGTGCTTCTACACACCTTTAAACTGTGGAACTTCTATCATGTGGACAAATTCCACCCTCGCTTTAAATTAAGGTCAAATTGAATGCATCACTGTGGTGTGTGTCCAAGTCTGAGTACACACAAACAAGGTGATTCATATCCTTCCAAAAATAATCAACTTTATTTATACAGCACTTTTCTTAACAAGTGCATCTATTATGTATGCATGTATAAGTATTATGTATGTATAAGTAAATGTATTTTTAAAAAATCCTAAATAAAAAAGAACAAAAGGAATAATAAGGAGAGGGATTAAAAACATCGCCACAAACATTAAAATCAAAGAATAATGGAAGGATGTTTTAAGCAGAGATTTAAAAGATAATTCTGATCTCAGTGGAAAAACTGTTCCAAAGACTTCTTCAGAGAAAAATAAATGCTAATATAGCAAACAAAAAAAATGTAATTCACATCAGAAAATGTTTTGACTCTTTCAGGGATTCGACAGACCAAACACTCCGTGGTTTACAGTACTGTAATCGAACAGAGTTAAAGTTCAATAAGTGTCCCCAAACCTTTAAAAACAAGTTCTGTTTGTCTTTTAATCCCTGGCTGCTGTTTGAAATCTCTGTACAAGGAAACAAAAATCCTAAAATGTATTAAAAGCTGCAAAAGGTCAGAGTGATCACATTTGAGTTCTGTGGGTGAGAAACACTTTGGAGAGTTTAGAGAGCAAATAACAGCCGTGAAACAACGAGTCAGTAACACTCAGCTGCAAATCTGATGCAAAATGCATGAAACAGATCCATTACAGGCATCACAGCAGTAGTAGTAGTAGTAGTAGTAGTAGAGTTTAATGTGTGCTGCCGGTGCGTAACATTTATTGTATGATTTATTTTTTTCCAAACAGGCGCTGTTAGCTTTTAACTTTTAACAAACGGAGGCTCATTTTTATTATCGTGTCCTTCTGGAAACCACGTCAAAATAATTTTGGTTCTCGTGAAATTTCTCTCGAGATCGTCTCCTGACATGTCGCTTCGACCTCTTCCTGAAATGTTTTACACTTTGAGTGACTTCTTGGACTTTTCTTCCACCGACAGAGGAAACAAACCTGAAACAAGTCTGAACATTTATAAAAGAAAAAGCACCTCGATGTGGATTTCCTGTGAATATACTGAAGTAAGTTTTCTCTTTGTGTACTAACTGCAGAAACAGTATGCTCAGACCACTGCATGTTTACCTGTGTACAGGTATGCATGTACAGAACAATAATAATACAATAATACAGAAGAACGTTAGGACAATTATAAGTGGATCAGATTATTATGAACCAGAAGCGTATCTGTGGAGGGGTGAACTTGTGTAATGAGAAATGTGCTGGATCGACTGAAGCCAGAAGAGCAGCTGACTGATGTCTGTGTTCTCATGTTTGTTTCATATAGAAGAGGTGAGGCCGGTCCTTAAAGTCTGTTATCTGTAAATGTGACACGCCTGTGGTGTTTAACAATCAGCGTTGTCCTAAATGAGTGCAGAGCAGGGCGCTATCAGTACATCAGAGCACATCACAGTCCGCTGACAGATGAGGAGCACACTTACTGTCTGACACTCTGCTATCTGCAGCACGTCTCAGCATCGAGAGGAACGTGAAAGCCCGGAGATGCTATCAGCTGCAGGAGAATGTGAAGTCAGGATTGTTTGTTATGAGGAAGTGCAGCACGCCACCGCGCCCCAGCTTATTTGACAGGTCAAAAGTCACAGGGACTGTGAGGTGATGGTATTTATTTCATTAAGTGCTGGTGACCTGGGGTCACACTGTCCTCTGAGCGCTGAGTGGGCCTGTTTGGTCAGGAGGAGGGCAGGTGAATGGCAGAGAGTCAGCGACCCTTGAGCTAAAAAAAAAATGACATGATTGTGTCATATTTAAATTTCTTACAAACTGCACAATTGGAAAATCAAGTATCTCATAGTCGGCTATCAGTCCTAAGAGATCCAAACTTCTCAGTGCAGCACTTCAAGCCAAGAATAAGAAGCTCCTTTTATCTCTTCTGACATTCACAAGAACTCTCGAGGTGTTTGGACTTGTTAGGAGTCAGTTGATGGTGCTCACACAGAAAATCGTAGGGGCATTTTTGCTGAGAAGAGATCATAACTTACTGTGGATTTCAGCTGGAATGACACTGTTTGCACTGTGGAGCCTGCAGATGTGAGAATGTAATCAAACTGTTTATCAGAGGGAAAGTGTGATTTTTAGGACACTCGAGCCTAACATTAGCTGGAATAATGTTAGCTTATAACCAGCTGTTGTTTAGCTGGCTCATCAGCTGTCCAGAGACGGGAGGGTCTGATCTGCTGACAATAAGTAATAGCAACGATATCTGGAATAAATGAGCATGTTTATGCTTGTTTTCATGTGTTAGAGTCCTGACTTCAGTTCAGGAGGTGAGGAGGAAGAAGATGAAGCAGATGAAGAAGAGGAGGAGGAGAAAGACATAATAAAAAGATGATAAGAAATAGATGATGAGATGTACAAATGTAGAAATCTTAAATGGTCATATACAATTTAAAAGATATTCCTGTGATCTTTAAATTAATCATCAGATTTCCTCTTTCTTTCAGGATTCTCAGGGATCTGGAACAGAATTTTATTGGGATATAGAGAGGTACCATCTTTACAGCCACCTGGGTGCCGGTGAACTCAGCTGGGGTCAGGGTTGGGCTCACACTGACCCCTTTATATGAGATTTTGTCATAAGAGAATGCGTGTAAGAAACATGACTTGAAAACATCTTCTAGTTTGTGAAATTGTGTAATTTTGCTTCTTTATCAAAATGCAGCCTAAGCCCAGCAATATGGTAGTAAGAGGTTATATCTGCTAAGTGCTGTGCAGTAAGGTAGAGGAGTAAAGTTAAGTTCAGGGACGAGCTGAGGCCAAAACAAGACAAACAGCTCTTCGTCTCCTTCCTGACCAAGGCTGTTCTCGCTCAGTAACTCAGAGTGTGTCTAAGTTCTCGTACTTATGTAGGTTATGTACTTACTTGTGTAGTACATGAGTTTTGAAAGAAGGGCCAACTCTAGGAACTTCTTCCACTTCACAGTTGTTGAGGTTACTCTCTTCTCAGGAATGCTCGGAGCTTCAGAGACGTTTTACTGCTTGTTTTATACTCTTGCCCCGACCTGTCTGGATCACCACAGTTTTATCACCGAGGGATACAAACAGATCCTTGGATTTAATGCGCGGTGAATTGTAGGACCTCAGCTGCACATGGGTTCCTTTCTCTGTCCAGCCCATTTAATTTGCTACAGGTGGGATTCAAACAAGCTCTTTGCAGATGTCGAGGAGAATAAAAGCAAACAGGATGCACCTGACTACAGTCTGTAGCCATAGAAAACTGTCAAAAAACTTCTGAAAAGAAGAGATTTTGTTTTTTTTATTTTTTAATCTCTTAACATCCACCTGGTCACCAGCAGCCCCTCTAGGATTAGGGGCAGGACTGGGGTTTGTTTGAGCCCCATGCAAAGCAGACAAATGTTCAGACACTACAAGATGTTACCTTTTATGAACCACATAAAAGCAAACCCTAGCTGGGTCACTTGATGGGGAAAAATTAAAGATAAATGACTGAAGGCTTCCTGAAGCGACTGAATGTGGTTCTGTACATGTAATCGACAGGAGAGCCGTTCAGCGATGACAGTGAGCTTTTTAAATGATACCATTTTTGGCAAAAGAGACGGCGAAACAGCAATAATTTAAGCACCCCTACAGCTTTTGAGATAATTCAGACTAATTCACTTTGAGTGTAGTTCTGGGAAAACAAGCTGCAATCATGCAAAACGTTCATTTTAAAAATGTAAATGATGGAGAGTAATAAGAGATATGCACAGGATGTACTATTTACATATAATTATGCTATATTTCCCAACATGAGTCAGTGGAAACAATGTTGAGTGCTGCAGTGCAGTAATTAACCGTGCAGCACTATCATGGCCATTATAATACGAGGTGATTGGATCGGGCTGATTAGAAAGCTGAGGGGTCACAGCTGAGTTACATTTTCTGCCTTAAACACTTTTCCTGTTTAGACCGAGTGATCTGAGGCTGTCCATTTTTGCACAGTCAGCATATTTACATGTGATATTTGCACGATATGTCTATCTATGAAGACAGCAGCCGTTCTCAGACAAAGACTACTGATGCTCTAATGCTGACTTTTGTTTCTAAAGTTCAACTTGGATCTTTCTGTGTTGGCTGTGAACTTTTCTGCTTTGAAGTTGGGCATGCCAGAAACATTTAGCTTATTTTTCTTTAAAAAAAAAATCATATTTATGAGTAGGTCCCAGAACAGAGCCATGCCACAAGCCTAAATGACTGCAGATGGAAATAATGTTTATTTTATGAATACACATCGACCGTGGGGTGTGCAGTGTGTGAAGGGGTGATGTTTAAAATGAACAGTTGTGGAGGTATTTCAGTCTGGACCGAAAAATGTGGCACCGACCGAGCTGTTAAAAAAGCGTGCCGTCTGTGGCTCTGAATGTGTTCAAACACATTCTCTCCCACAAGTTGTTTGCCACTGTTGGAAACTTCATAAAAGCCTCAAATTCTGCTTGAGTGTTTGTAGCCTTAGGTTAACTTTCAGAGTGATTCCTTTGAGTGACTCTGAGCCGCTTGATAAACACAGACTCCAAAGTTTGGAGGAAATAAAACCAAAAGCAGGATTTCATCTGCCTGCGTGCCACCATTTTTCCTGCCAGCTGAACGTGCCGATGCCACGCGGGGTCACTGCGGTCCCTCCGGTGGATGATTTGGGGTTGTGGTTGGCCGTGGCAGAGGGTGGAGGCGGGGTGACCTCTGATGCAGGTTGCCGCTCTGGCTTCTCTCCACACTGCTCAGCCAAACTCATGTTTCAGTTCCAACCCCCCACCCTCCACCTCCACCCTCACCTTCCCGCTTCTTTCTGCCTCGTGCCCTCCAGCCAGACCTCCATCCTCTCTGAGGACCCCGTGTGCCCGTCCAACCCCTCCAGCCCTGCTGCAGGCTGGGCAGAGTGACAAAGCCAGAGTGAGGCCTTTGGCTACAGAGCTGGCAGAATCTATGAGCTCCCAGCAGACCCACACAGGTCTCACATCCTGGCATTACAGGGAGGAATAACAGTGTGAACGGAGAGTATGACACAAAGAGAAGTGAGGAAAACTGGAGGAAATTAGAAAAGGAAGCAGATTGTATAAGACGAGAGCCATGAGGCCAAAATGAAACTATTCATAAGGATAAGTAACTTCTCACTGGAGCGTGCTTTCAGACTTCTTTACACAGCAAAGTCCTGAGGTGGTTAAAGCAGCAGAAGTGCTGTGAAAAAGTTTTTGCCCCCTTCCTGACTCAGATCAAACAAATTTTAATTTCAGACAAAGATAACCCGAGTAAATAAAAACGCAGTTTTTAAACGATGATTTCATTTATTAGGGGGAAAAAACTATTAGCTTTGTCTAATATTAAAATTTGCTTGATGATCTGAAATATTTACGTGTGAAAAATATGCAAAAAACTAAGAAATCAGAAAGGGGGGCAGATACTTTTATCTCCTGTTCCAGTGGTCCATATTAAACATGGGTTCAGATGATGAGGTCCGTGTATGTGCGAGTAATTCCTGTGAGGTAAAAGCTGCTCTGTCACGATCCTGCGTTTTTGTTTAGCATTTATTGAGTTTTGGTTCCTGTTGTGATTTTGTTGATATTTCCCTGTTTTCTGTGTTTGTGCATTAATGTGTTCCCCTGTCTCTACTAGTCTTCTCTTTGGTCCTGTTTTACTTTGATAGTTGGTTTTCTCCTGTCTTTTCAGTTATTGTCTGCCCACCTGTCCACCTGTTCCCACCTGAGTGTAATCAGTGTCTTTGTGTATATATGCTCCTGTCTTCGCTCTTGTCTTTGTCTGTTTTCCCTCGTGTCCTTCCAGCCTCTCTTTTCCGTGCAGTCTTGTTTTTTAGTAAAATCACATTTATTTATAATCACATGTAAAATCGGCCGCTCTTGAACAAAGTTTTATTTAATCAGAAGAAAGTCGTCTTAAAGGGGGAGGAGCTAAAGCAGCTTGTTTCAGACTGAGGGGCTGCACCGAGACCCAGTATGAAATAAATAAAAGCCGCTCTAGTAGAGTCCAAGGTCGTTTCTATCTTCTCTGACCTCTATTTTAAATCTGTTCCATATCCTAAATAAAGTGTTTTGCTTTTTTACTCAGAAAGTATTTCTGAGCAGCCGCTGTTACTCTAAATTTTTCTGTTTCATTTTATTTGCCCGTTTCCCGACTCCTATATCTTCTCCACAAAACCTCCTTTTCACTGTGATATCTCTCCCTGACCTACAGGACCAGTTTATTTTCACATCTCTTTATCTCTCAGTGTGTGTTCTCCTTCAGCTTATCTCTGTTTTACTTCCTTTCCCTTCTCTGTGGGCTCATTCTGCCTGTTTGATCTGTCCGCCAGCCTCTTTTTCCTCCACATCAAAATTTTCACCACATTCTTTTAGAGCCCTGCTTTCTGCTGCATGTGTCTCTGCCTATTCACTCATCTATCTGTCCTCCCCCTGTCTTCACTTGTTGTGGCTTTGCCTTGTTTTCATCTCCATTTCTGCATTTTGACTTTTCTGCACAACCAACATGAAGATGTCAAACGAGGACAAGTGAAGAAAATAAAGACTGACAGCTGGAAAAGAAACAAAGTCAATAACTCAAATGCAACCAGTATGAAGAAAATGTGGTTGCTGTATCGTATAATCAAGAAGCGCCATTCCACTTCCTCTTAATCCCACTGTACAGAAACTGGCTGCAGCTCAGCAGGGGGCACTCCTGAGGTAGTCCTCAATGAACTGATGGCTAAAAATGACTCCACACTTTATTTTAGTACTCACAAACACAACATCAATAATATATGAAAAAAATATATTTGTGCTCTTGTTTTCTTTACAGTGAAGCTGATTCTGCTCATAAAATGCTAGCATTCTGCTAATGTGTGCTGATTGGCCGGTTAAGGATTTTCCTGTCTCCAAACAGCAACTCCGACAGACGTTAGGATTTAAACTTACATGTGTGTAGAAGAAGTGGCTGAAGGTGAAGCTATCAGGAGGCTGCTGCTACAGATTCTCTGCCGCTGCTCGCTTCATGCCTCAAAGCAACATGGAGGATGCTGTAAAGCAGCTCATGGAGCGATGATGTAACTTATACTCACAGAAAACCATTTTATTTTCTGTGAACCAGTAAAGATTACACAGATAGATAGATAGATGCTAGCAGGGAGAATAGTCCATGGGGATGTGGGGATGGGAGGGGTCTCCAGTGATGTCATGGATAAGGTCAAAGTTGTCAGCCATCAACCTGAATCTAAGCTGGTGATGCTCTTTAGCATCACTTCCCAAATTCCACCAAACCAAACCAAACCTCAGAACCAGCACAGGTCAGCTGATCACAGCTGAGCTGTGCTCACAGTACAAAAGAAGTGACTTATTTCTAAGTGAGTCAAATATATTATTATTGAGACCTACAAAGTAAACAGAGCATGTGTGAAAACATTTTTTTGGGATGTAATGTGATGATGAATAGTTAGATGACTAGAAAAGTGAATGCTTCAAAGAAACAAAAAAAAAAACACACTAATACACAAGTTACTAGTAAGGCCTACGGGCTGTATAAAGTAAGGACGGAGCTACCATTGGGCAGCATGGTGCTGCAGTGGTTAGCACTGATGCCTCACAGCAACAAGGTTCCTGGTCTCCTTTGAGTGGTCAGTCACACTAGTGAAGTCATATAAATAAAAACAGTAATACAGAGTACATTACCATCACATCATCAGTGAGAACACATCAGAAAACTAACTAACTTCTTCTTCTCCTTCTTCTTGTTTCGGCTGCTCCTTTTAGAGGTCGCCACAGTGGATCATCTGCCTCCATCTCACCCTTTCCCAGCATCTTCCTCTGTCACATCAACCCTCTGCATGTCCTCCTTCACTACACCCATGAACCTTCTCTGTGGTCTTCCTCTTTTCCTCATAAATATGGAAATGAACAACAGATGCAAAAAGATATTTTATCTTCCACTTCATAATTGTGCTTTTTTGATCATAAATATTAGGTGGCTCAGGTGGTAAAGTGGGTTATCTACCAATTGGATGGTCTGTGGCTCAATCCCCAGCTCCTCTGGTCCATGTGCAGTATCTTTGGGCAAGATATAAACCCCAAGTTGCCCCCGATGCATCCGTGTGAGTGTTACATACAAAGCACTTGGGTGATTGGGTGAATGAGATTTGTAGTAGAAAATGGTTTGAGTGCTCAGATTGAGTAGAAAGGAACTATTTAAGTGCATATATATAAGTCTGTGAATGCAACAAAAACATGGGATTATTAGCATTAAATAAATAGCCCACAGCACAGTACTCACATGTGATGAGTGTAACTATTTAAATGGGAAATGATTTATTATTTACACCTACTGGTAATGTTGGTAGGCAAATCTGCACTCTATAGGCTGCATCACCTTCTCTAGAAACCTCAAAAGTGACTCTTTTGTTGTAAACTCCTGCTTTAGGCTTTCTGGGTGTAATAAAAAAGCAAGTCGACAATAAGTGACAATAAACATTTTGAAAGATTTTTACAGGTAACACACAGGCACATTTTTATGGAGCCTTGCTGGCCGTCATGTCTTCCTCCCGGGTACTGTCAGTGCTCGGTATGGTTTTATGATCTGTGGCACATGTATAAAGGGAAACACATGAAATGGATGCAGCATTTGATTGTGAATTATTAATGTTGAGCTTTGTCTCAAGACTGTGTTCCATCCATGAGGTCAAAAACAGTTTGCCTGCAGAATGCGATGCATATCCACTGGTGCCAACCAGCGGTGTAACCTTCCTTTCAAATGGTAATCGAGCTAAAGGTCGGCGGCTCTTGGAGCCAGTACCTTACACTTTACAGCATGTACGGCATGCAGTGTGCAGCTGTCAAAGGAGCACCTCAGTGTTTCACATGTTTCCAGAGGTGGAACAAGATCAAGCTGCAAATCTTAAGAGGTATGGCTCAGTAAGCCGTTTTTTGGTTAAGTTTAAGCTCTGGAGTGAGCCTGCAGACACAGACATTCACTATAAAACTGAGATGTCAGTCGACTTTTTGCCAAAAGCTCCACTGCCCTCCAGCCTCCTCTTTCTCCTTCACCTCCTTCTGCTGAACTGCAGCCTTCAGACATCGACCACATGTCGGCTTCTTAACTCACCTCTCCCCCCGCCCAGAAACAATCAGCCCAAGGTCAGGGGTTTAAACAGTTTGATCGCCCAATTTACTTTGACTCTGAAAATGGGGCAAGAACAAACAGCCTAATTAGCTGAGAGCACGACTGGAATGCTTCCCCTCTTCCCATAATCCAGTGGGGCCGATCAGCGATGGTCGCGGGACAGCTGGCTGGAGACCGTACAGTACGTACGCTAACTTCTTCACAAAGGCACTTATTCAGCTTTTTTTGGGGGTGGCCGCTAAGCTGGACAATTACCGTTTTAGGCACGTTTTGCTCCAAACGAGGGCAGATGTGATGTGTAATTTCCCCTCATCAGATTTCCATGCTGGCTTCAGCCAACAAGGAGCAATTTGTTGCACCCTCCTTAACCGTCACCACAAAGAGGAAAAAGTCAACTGGGCCCATCAAAACGAATCCCATCAAATCAAATGGACCTCCAGCCCAATTCTTCCCTCCTCCTCAGCTCCCGCCCCATCAGCAGCAATCACTTGTGTAAACCCGCTTAGGATAATTGACTGTTTTTCTTTGACATTCATCCATGTCATTTCTCAGCTGCCAACAGGGAAACTTCCTTTTCTCCCATCATGCTCGGTTGTCAGGCGCTGGCTCGAATTGATTAAGAGAGCTGATTATGGGTACGGTCAAATTACCTCCTGATCTGTGTGGGAATTATGAGATTGTGTTAATGATTCTATCAATAACGGTGATTCTGACATTTCCTCCGAGGCTTTTAACTGTGAGCGACGTCTTCAAGTGGAGATCCCACCGAGTGCAGAGGTCCACAGCTCGCCGCTTCACAGGAAGGATGATGATGATGATGATGATGATGGCACTGTTTTGTTTGAGATGCAACAAAACAGCGCCATCATTCAAAGAAAAACCAATCAGAGCCTCCTCTCTGACCCCCTTTTGACCCAGAGGAAATCACAGCTAGGAGTTCTTCACAACTCTTTATGATGGGATGGGAGTGAAAGCGGGTGTTATAATTTCCACATCTGTGAGTATTTTAGGGTCCACTTGGGTCTGAGCGCTGAGCAATTTGTTGTCTTATCCGAGACACTTGAAAAGAGTATAACATAAGTGACTTCTGGTCCATCGCGTCTGTCCCTGAAACCCCCACGTCAGCCCTCTCACCATAACAGAGGAGGTAAAGGTTGGGTTTACTGCTCATGACTGATAAAGACTTTCCAGCGTTTGAGGAGATGATGAAGGAGGACACTTTGTGCATTGTGATGTTCCCCAAAATGGGCTAAGAGATGAGGAGAGCAACAATAAATGTGTCCACGTGAGTCAAGGAGGCAAATTCACAAATAAAACAAGATTTTATTAAAAGGTGTAACTTAAGAAGACAGCTAAACCACAATAATGATAATAATAATAATTATTATTATTATTATTATTATTATTATTATTATTATTATTATTATTATGAATTGATGTTTGTTGGCACCTTTCAAAACACCTAAGGTCACCTTACAATATAACAACAAAATCAGTATTTAAAATCCAGGAAAAATATCCAAATATATGAATGTAAAACATATAGAACATAAAACATGACGGTTATAGATGATAAGCTGATGTGAACAGGTGGGTTTTGAGCAGTGATTTAAACTGTGTCATGGATTCTCGCTGATGGAGGTGAAGAGGTCGACTCTGGCACCCATGGTGTTAAGTCTGAAATGAGGAGCAGTGAGGAGAGCAGCAGAGGATGAGCGTGGAACACAGGAAGGGGTGTGAGGATGAAGGAGGTCTGAGAGATGTGGGGGGCCAAGTCACTGAGAGCTTTGAAAATGAGGAGCAGCATCTTGTATTGGATGTGTGGGTAATGGAGGAGGGTAATGAAGCTGGATGAGCATAGGTGTAATATGATCAGTGGGCTTAACTGGTGAGGATGAAGTTCTGTACCATTTGGAGGAGTTTTTTGGGGCGACCACAGAGAATGGCATTACAATAATCCAGATGAGAGGTGACCAGGGCACGAACCCAAACCTGTGTGCTGTGTTGGGAAAGAAAAGGGCATAGTCTAAAAATGTTACGTAAGTGGAAGAAGATGAGACATTATCGATGTGGGCAGTAAAGGAAAGAGTATTCCTCAAGTGAGGACTTGATAACCATCTATAGAGACAAAAAAGGGTGAGTCATTTGAGTCAGTAAAGATAACTTCACTTTTATTTATGTTTAGTTTGAGCTGACTGGTTGTCATCCAGGTGGTGATGGCCTGTAAGCAGGTGGTGAGGATAGAAGGGGAAGAGAAGGGTTGGGTTTTGTGGAAATATAAAGTTGTGTATCGTCAGCATAAAAATGACACTGTATTCCAAAATGGGCCTATAGCTTTTGAGGTTGTTAGAGTCCAGACCAGGTTTTTCAAGAATAGGGGTGATAGAGGCTGTTTTGAGGGATACAGGGACTGTTGTAGTGGAGTAAGACGATTTATTTATGTCTATCAACTACCCAAAACAAAGCCAACAGTAAATCTAAAAAGAAAATGTCTGAAAAACATATCTTTACTAGAAAACAAGGACATAAATACTCACTAGCTGCTCACCACCACTGGGACTGGCCAGCTCTTCTCCCAAGCTTTGGTACTCTAGAACATCTGGAGCCAGATGTTCTATGGCTGCACAGGAGAAAAGAGCATGTCACCTGAGCCAGGGAGAGAGCACCAGGACACACACACAACACCACAAAGTCGGCTGCCAGGACCGTAACACACATAAATGTGACAAATACAAATACAGCAATATGGTTTTTGAGCTCTTATATATGGTTTGAGGTGTAATGGTCACCAAGCAGATGGTGGAAACAGGTTTTAACTTATCAAATTACACCAGGAATGTGCACTTGCACTGACTGCCTGCTCAGCTTCTGCTGCTTTAGTAAGTTTTTGCTAAGCTAATTTAGAGGTCTCATCAAAATTTGTGAGATCCTGTCACACCGTCTTCTGCCTCTGCTGTGCGCGCATTACTTTTAAACCTTGTAAGATAACAAATCACAAAGGCACCAACAGCCTGCAATATGCACACAGTCATTTGTGTAACATGGTTAAAGTCACATCGAGCAGTAGATAAAAGCCGTGGAGTGACATGATATATTTATTTAATCGTTATTGTAGGAGTGCCTCCTGCAGTATTCATTATAAGCCATCATTATCCAGCTGCAATCAGTGTGGACAAAAGGACTCAGTCATACATCAAAGGAAAAAACCACATGGATGATTTGCCAGTTTAATTAACTGGGCCACCAATGGCTGCTGCAGCTCTAGAGCCGCTGTATGTCTGAATAAACAAAGAAAGGGGAGAGAGAAGTGCAGTGTGGTGTTATTCACAGGACGAGCCGGTAAAAGCACAATTAATTGGCATTCAAGCCTCTGACACCGCAGGTTAAGCATCAGTGTTTGACCCGACTCAACACCACTCAGGGGTTTATCAGCAGAAGACTGCAGGCAGAAAGAAAGCAGAAAAAAACACCCTCCATTGTCCCACTTTTGTCATGGAAAGCAGATGCTGAAAGTGAGGTAGCCTGTAACTGGAGCTCTCTCCTCTTTTAATTAAGGTGAGAAATTGAGTGCTAAAAGCAATTTGCAGCTTCAGCCTGTCTAGTCAGATCTGCATGCTGAAATAGTGCTGCGTTTGCCGCCCCCCAACTCATTTCTCTCTCTGTTTCAGTTTCTCTCCATCCCCTCTTTTACTCTTGGGTGTTGGAAAGCCTGCTTGGAAACTGTGCTAAAGATATTCAGAGAGGTGTCTCACGCTTTAATTAACTCCCGCTCTCCTCTCAGAGACGGCGAGAAATAAGTTTGCTGCCTTTGTCTCCCACTGATGAACACAATATGTTTCCTCTTAGAATCTCTGAACTGAGCCGGGCAAGTTCAGCTGGACGGCTCTGTGAACGGATGGCACTGCTGAGTGGTAACCTTTGATTTAAATGTACATGATTGTTAATCCTGCCTCCCCACCCAACCCTCAGCTCGATAGCTTTTATAGTTATTGCACATTGATCGTCATAAATTTGGAGGCTTGGAGGATGCTATCCCTGTGATTGAAATGTTATGTCTGCAGCAGATCAATGGACATTAGTATTCTGCAGAGGACGGGCCTCGGTATCTGTAACTGTACAGCGAGTGTGTCCAGGAGGGAATCTTTCACTAGAAACTGCATAGGAGAGGAGTTTGAAAGGGATGAAAAAGGGACAGAAGTTTGAGATGTGAAGGAGTGCTGGACAGAAATGAAAGATGATCTGTGTGAAGTTCCAGCTTCAGAAAAGCAAGCCGACAGAAGGAGAACAAGGCGCGGCCATGAGAGCGGCGCTGCGAGCACGTACTGAGGCACAGTAATTATTTTAGCTGAATCCTGATGAATCCTAATGCCACCATCACAGCATGTTCACCGGTGTAATGCTAACATTTTACAGCTTTGACTTTGCAGACTTACCATCTAAAGTCTGTTCGCATGTTGCTTTGTAGCTCATGGTTGGTCACTGGCGGATATTCGAGGCTCCGGTTACCTAGGTAACCCTCTAATGTATTAAGCACCCTGTCACATGTCAGTCAACAATATCCTTCATTCTCATTGGTAGTTGCTTCGATCGCTCACATCCATCTTGCCTCTCGACCCCATCACGCCGCCAGCTGTTTGAGGTCGCTGAATGTCTGACTTTATGTGGTCTCTGGTCACCACGCCGCTGCTGCTCACTTCCTGTGTTGATGCCACTTTGGCTTGCTGTAGAAGCGGTCTGTCTCAAAAAAAAACTGATTATTAAGAAATCATATTCGTGTTTCTCTATGGACGCTGATAAGAGTTTTGTATGTCTGTCATTTGAAGTATATTAAAGTGTATTTTACAGAACCAACTCAGAAGGTTTGGTCTGATTTCCAGTTTTCCAGGTGAATGAAACTTTAGGATTTTATTTGGATGTTACTGAGACTGTATGGGTGTAATGCACAAACACAGAAACCAAATCAAGCTTGCTAGCATTAGCTGATCGCTTAGCACTCCATCCCACAGTCCATCTTAAGCTGTCGAGACATTTGACCTGTTGACCCTCAGGGTGCTGCAGAGGATAAAATGAAGACATCCCTGAAGTCACTTTGCTACAGTTGGTGTTATCTTGTGTGGTGCAGGTAGAGATGTTGGACTGTGCAAAGGTTTAAGGGCATAAACGTGGTTTGAATTTTGGTTGCTGCTAAATTAAAAGTCAGGAGATTTTCAGAGACCAAATTTTCAGCAGAATTCGTGTTCTTGGAGTCTGAATGAAACTTGATGGCAATTTATTAGTCACTGAGATATTTTAATGTGGGTCAAAGTGGAAGGTCTACACTGCCTGGAGCTACGCTGTCAGTGTGGCTAAAAATGGTCTGAAGAGGAGGATAATATAGAGAGAAAAAGGGCAGAAGGTTAGAGAAATGGACTTCAAAAAGAGGCGAGCCATGACAGGCTAAATATAGAATATTTTTGAATAGATCTCAGTTTTAAATGTTAATGTTCAAAAAGCAGTACTGATTTAACGTCTCAGCTCACTGCACAATTGTTTAGTGTACTCAGTTATCACTTCCTTTATTTTTTTATAAAGGTTTGTGGCATTAGTTGTTTTAGCATAGTCACAGTCATATATTGTTGTTTTCAGAAAACATACAGAAATGCCTTTATCTGGCGTTTCAGGTTGACTGTATTTTACATTCTTGGACTTTGCATGATTCACAGTTCAAAATAATCCTTCTTTATCTGACATCTGTCTGAAACGAGCTCCTCGCATTTCAAGCCAGCTGTCTTCTGATTGGCTGCCCCTCGTACATATAGTGCTTGAACTATGGATGGGTGGGGCTTCTGTGTGTAAGATGACCATATTAGGCTTAAACACTCTGTATGACATCATACAGATCTAAGAGTAGAAAAAAACTGCCTGAAACTGAGTGCCCGAGCTTTTGGCTCACAGGGGATTTTTAGCATTACATGACCTTATTATTTGAAACTCCGGCCATGTTTAATATAAACATCCATGACTGGAACAGGAGATCCATGACAGGAAGTAAGGAACAGCACAGTAGGTCCACTCTGACTGCAGAGATATAGATTTTTCTGGGCTCGACTGTGAGGGAACATTCCACATTCTGGTTGATCCTATAACATCCTGACGTTAAAGTGCATTTTCTTTTGTCCAGCCGAGTTATGCAGATACAGATGATATCTTAAAGCTTAGAAACTTTGGAGCTTATATCTGATGGCCATTGGACCTGCTATCATCACTGAAATGTGTGTGCTGCCTAAGCTTTGACTCTAGGGAATTGTGCACATTTAGACAGAAGCTGCATCAATCATTTAAAAAAAAAAAAAAAAAACCCAGAATCAAAAAAAAAAAAAAAAAAAAAAGAGGCGATTGGGGGGGGGGGGAAAAAAAAAAAGGAGAAAAAAAAAAAAAAAAAAAAAAAAAAAAAAAAAAAAAAAAAAAAAAAAAAAAAAAAAAAAAAAAAAAAAAAAAAA
>VUQS01027111.1:3235-13630 GCA_015108495.1 Heterochromis multidens | reverse complement strand
ATAAGCTTTGTCAAAAAGGAAAGTTTTAAGCCTAATCTTAAAAGTAGAGAGGGTCTGTCTGTCTCCCGAATCCAAACTGGGAGCTGGTTCCACAGAAGAGGGGCCTGAAAGCTGAAGGCTCTGCCTCCCATTCTACTTTTAAATATCCTAGGAACCACAAGTAAGCCAGCAGACTGAGAGCGAAGTGCTCTATTGAGATGATATGGTACTATGAGGTCTTTAAGATAAGATGGGGCCTGATTATTCAAGACCTTGTATGTAAGGAGAAGGATTTTAAATTCAACTCTGGATTTAACAGGGAGCCAATGAAGAGAAGCCAAAATGAGAGAAATATGCTCTCTCTTTCTAGTCCCTGTCAGTACTCTCGCTGCAGCATTTTGGGTCATCTGAAGGTTTTTCAGAGAGTTGTAGAAACATCTGAGAGATGATCAGTGGAAATAGGATCCACCTGAGCTCAATTTTGAGTGTCATGGCAAAGGCTGTGAATACTTATGTATATGTTATGTGTTATATTTTTGTTTTTTATTTTTAATAAATTTGCAAGATTTTCATGCAAACTTTTTTCACTGTATCATTATGGGGTATTGTGTGTAGAATTTTGAGGTGAAAAATGAATTTAACCCATTTTGGAATAATGCTGTAACATGACAAAATGTGGAGCAAGTGAAGCCTTGTGAATACTTTCTGGATACACTGTATCCTTGTTGGACGGAGCCTGAATACCGAGGCTAAATGCCTTTTGTGCAGCACACACACTTCTTAGCAGTGCAAAGCCAGCAGTGCAAAGAGCAAGGTAGAAAAATACAGGTGACCAGCCAATCAGAGATCTCCTTACATCGCACCGTGTGGCTAATTTGCATTGCTTTGTCTCCAAGGACCAAAAGAGTCATGGAAATGCTAAATGTGATAGCTAATCTGATAGTTAATCTGTTAGCTAATTTCATAGCTAATCCCATAGTTAATCCCAAAGCTAATACATTAGCTAATATGATAGTTAATCACATAGCTAACTGAGAAGTGGAATCGCCATTTTAAATGTTGGAAATAAATGTGTATTTATAATTAAATTTTCAAATCCATTTACTTATTTCTCTTTTTTAAATAGCATTTTTAAAAAAGATTTTGAAAATCTGTTGTTTTTTTTTTAATTTGGAGTTCAAAAATGTTTTTTGAAATTTGTTTTTTTTTATTGAGAGTTTAATTATTTTTTCTTGAAATCCATTTACAATTTAAGTATTTAATGAATTAATAGTTTATTTAGAAATATTTGTTTATAATTACTCTTTATTTTCCATTAAATTATCCGATAATCAATTACTTTAATGTCTAAATAAATAAAACATTTTTAAAATGAATTCGTAAATTAATTTACTAATGGGTATTTTATTGCCTAATTCATTATTAAATCACCAAATACTTTATTTCAATGCGTGTGACTGTCCTGGTCCTCAATAAGAAAAAGACAAATAAATAAAGACAAGTAAACAGCAATATTAAACAAATCCTGTGCGTAAGTGTTGTGTTTAAGGTTAGGGAAACATGTTTAGAAAAGATCTTTAGTGAGTCTTATTGCACGTGTTCTGGGATGCTCCTGAGAATTCAGTCTTCAGTGGATGCCTCCGTTTTTGCTTGCTGACTGTGAAATAGGTTATGTGGAAACACTGATACATTGTCACATTTAAGCAGCTGCTTTGAGTGGGCAGCATGTCACGATAAACACCACCGCTCCCACTCTCCTTTCTCTATACATTACATGGTTTCTAGGGGACAATTGCACAGGGATCTGGCAGTAAACACATTTCATTACAAGGTCTTCTATTTTCAGGCGGCAATATGCATCCAAATCAATTCCTACTTGCCTTTTGATCTAGCATGCCAGAGCTTGTATGCTGCTTAAGCACTGTGTATTTCATAGAGGCACTTGCATAAAACCTTAAGAAATTAAAATGACTGTTACAAAAATGACAGCAAAATGTGGATATTAACAGTCATCTCAGTTTGTTCTTGCTGTAACAATGAAATGCCCTTGCATTACTTTTTTGTGTAAGCCATTTTGAGGAGAAAGAAGCAATGTCTTTAATTTAGATGTCATTAAGGTAACCTGTAAAAATTAGGGAGGAAAAGAGCATAAAGATTAGTGAAAAAGAGAAAATAGAAAAGAAAAATTATAACTTATAAACACACTTTGTCTCTGTAAAAGAATTCTGTGAACACCTTGCAGCCTGTGCACATGCTCTTGCTCTGTTTTTTTCTGGGGCAGACTGTGCCATATGAAAGACACACAATTTCAGTCTTTATTATGTGCTTTCAATGTTATACTCAGGAGATTTCACACCACTAAATTGGGTTACTTGCCAGCTGGGAAAAGGTAGAGAAAAGCTGGACAGGTAGTGTAAATTGTTAGTAAAAACAAAAACACAGTTATTAAAAGTCTGTATTTAATTGAAATTTGCAGAACACTACATCAAATATTAAAACAGACATTTTATTTATTTATTTATTCATTTATTTATTTATGCTTCTTTTGAATGTGATGCAACAACATGTTTCTAAAAAGGTAACATTGCATGTTTCCAACTTTCCAACTGTTTCATTGGAAAGTAAGGAGACTGATTTCTTGACATATGATATCAGTTTAGAGTGTCTCTTTTTAGCTCATATATGTTTTGTTTTTTTCCCTAATGTGGCAAATGTCTTCACTGATGTCAAATTTGCACTACAGGCAAGCCAGTTTTGCTGGTGGAACATAATGCTGTTGGAATACATATAGGGGTAGGAATTAAAACGCATTTGCTTCTTCCTACTCCTTTTCGAATGGGAAATAGTCAATATTTTTTTTCATGTGAATATGATGGCTTTGCATGTTCATTTGTTTTCTTTATGTGTATTAACACTTGTTACATATATGTTCAAAATAAAGATTTGATTGATTAATTGATTGATTGATACAAGCAGAATGTAATTTGGCATTGTCTTGGTGAAATAATCAAACCCCTCTGTGAAAAAAGATGTCAGCTGGATGGCAGCATGTGTTGCTTAGAAGATCCTTGGCTGCATGGGGAAACCAGAGCATAATGTACTGAAAGAGAAAGGAAAAAAGAAATTGGTTTCAAATTGAGGTTGACAATAAAGATTTAGAAGAGTGATAAATGGACTGATTCTTATACACCCATTCATACAAGCACTTTTTCCTACAAGCTTTCTGTCTAGCATTCACACTCTGATGGATGTATTGGAAAGCAAGTTGGGGTTAGTATCTTGCCTAAGGATATTTAGCATGCAGACAAGAGCAGCCAGGGATCGAACCACCAACTTTCCAATTAGTAGATGACCTGCTCTACCTCCTGAGCTACAGCCACCTCAGAAGGTTTTAACCATCTTTAGGAGTGTCACTCATCACCTTCACAGATGTTATATTATTTGGCCAGACCATCATCAGTCCCTGAGATGGACAAACGACCCACCATCGGTGCCCTCTCTCTCTTTCTCTCTCTCTCTTTTTTTCTTGTGATGTCTCACTCTCTCTCACCCACACACACACACACACACACACACAGACAGCCTGATATCTCTGTAACGCAGCTTGAGGTTGATGAGACAAGCATAGGCTGTTGCCCTGCGTAGCTCAAGTGTTCTTATCACATCCTAGGCCTTTGCGGGTTAACTATTCACCTATTTGTTTGTAACACTGTTGAAGCTCTAAAATGATGCGTTCAACAGACATACTTGCTTTCAAAATGGTTCAGTCTAAATAAAAGACAATAAAAGACTCTGCAAGTCTTATTAAGCTACTTTTGCAGAGAAGATTTGGAATCAAATTATTGACCTAGTGAATCAAAGTGTCTTCTAAAGTTTCTTTTGTAACCTAATTTGTAGCCAGATTTCTTGTGTACTGGTGAACTGGTTTTTCTAATTCTGGCACAGTGATCTGCCATATTCTATTTAACCACGAGAGGCATAAGTGTGTTTATCTGTATCTATGGTGTCTGTCATCCATTCTGTAGAAATACCAAGAACAATATCAACTAAAGCAGGCACGGAAGTAGCATGCTTCTTTCCTGTGCGTGTGTATGTGACCAGTTGTGATTGTGACTGACCCCAGCTTGTGTGTTCCTGACAGCTGTATAATTAAGATATCTACTGTTCAGTTTGCTGTGTTGGACTCTTTCTATGGGATCTCGAGCCAGGGTTGCCCAGACACAGTGAGCAGTCCATTTAACACTGCTCTGACTCCAGCCGAGAGCGGTTATGAGCCAGGAAGTGGAACACACACCAAGTGTTCAATCAGGGTCAAACAGGCCATGTTAAAGAAATACTCAGCCTTTTTGCTTGTGTGCTTCTCTAACTCTGAGACAAAGGATAAGATCAGCTGTAATACAATATATTTTTTTCTCTGTGTGTCCAGCACAGAATTGTTAAATGTTACATTATCCTTTATTGATCCCCATATGGGAAATTTGTTATCTGCATTTAATCTGCTGCTCACTGCTGACTCTGGGCTGTTTTCTGTCTTAATTCTACTTGATCTTAGCTCAGATTTTGATACTACAGATCACAATATTTTAATCAGCCATTTGAAAAACAGTGTTGGCATCAGTGAAATGGCACTGGATTGGTTCATTTCATATCTTTCCAACAGGTTATTCTCTGTAATGATTGGTGATGCCTGTTCTTGTACTTCTCTCTCTTGTGGGGTCCCCCACGGATGTGCCTTGGGTCCTCTCTTATTCACAATCTACATGCTACCGCCCAGACAAATCCTTCAGAGACACAGTCTAGATTTTTATTGCTACACAAATGATACACACCTGTTTCATTAAAACTTGATACTGTTTTAATGAAAAGTGACCAGAGTATACCAGACCTTGCAGCCCTTCACTGGCTACCTGTTAGTTTTAGAATTGATTTTAAGGTTTTATTCTTGGTTTTTAAAATCCTGCACAGTCTGGCCCCTGCCTGTATCTGTGAGATGCTGACTCCATATGAGCTTGGCTGCTGCCTGAGATCTTCTGGCATTGCCTTGTTAGTTGTTCCCAAAATACTTGTTTAGTATTTTAGTATTGAGTCTTTGCAGTGTGGGCCCCACAACTCTGGAATTCTCTGCCTGAGGATCTCAGGTGGGCAAATTCTATAACATCTTTTAAATCTCTTCTTAAAACTTATTTTTATCATTTGGCTTTCTATAACTACTAATACCTTTATCAAATCTTTGTCAGTTTTAAGACCCAAAAGTGTATATGTCTGTTTTTTTCTTCTTTTTCCTTATTCTTTTGAATTTTAAATAGTTTTAATTTCCATTGTATTTATTTTTAAGTTTAACTTTTCATATTTGTTGCTTTTATTATTGTTCAGCATTTTGTAATTTTTTTTTGAAAAGTGCTTTATAAATACAAATAAAGTAAAGTAAAGTAAAGTAGCCCCACCTAAGTATTAGCAGCAGTGAGCTGCTGTTTGCTGCAGATTTACCCCAGCTTAGCGCAAAGACTGGAAGTAATTGTTGGCCTAAAAAAAAATCTTATTAAATGTTATAAAAGAAGCTTTTTGCCAGAAAGACTTTCAGGCCATGGACTGATAAAAGCATCAATAGCTTTCAGCCAATAAACATGTCAGTATAAAGCTGCTTTATAATTGCTGACAGGTGGATTTAGTCACTTTACAGAGTTAAGTTTAGCTAGCAGTCTCTTTCATAAAGATAATATTAGCATATAAAGCAAAACTGCCAAATAGTCAGGTGTTGTTCCCCAGCATTTTTGCCATGACAAGCATGTTCTGACTGGAACTCTGTAAACAAATGATGCTAACAAAGGATTTTTCAAAATGTCAAATTGTTGACATCACTGTTTTATCTTTATTTTTTTCTCATATTCATCAATGATTCTGCTGGTTTACTGATAGGGAATGCATCTGAACAAGTACAAAGATAATACAAGTTAAAAGAGCCTGAAAACTTGAAAGCTACAGTGACGATATAGTGGCTATTTTATGTTTTGTGGCCTTTACAGTCACCAGTCTTCAACGCAGTTGAACTCGGTCCCATAATTATTTCTGGAGCTGATTCTGCGACATTGCTGGATTCTGCGCTCTAATTAATGAATTGGGCTGCTATGAGTGCAAGTGCAACTTGTAAACAGTGCATATGTGTCCAGAGAATTCTGCATTCAGTTCAGTTTAGCAACTAAAAACATAGATTCTGCTCCACAAGAGGTCTGCATATGTGAGGTCCGTATTCAGTGTTGCCACTAGATGCGCCACTGTAGTTCTGGGAAGAATGGCATCCCACTATGTAGGGTTTCAGAGACTTAGAGAATCCTAACCAAGATACTTTGAAGCTGTTCTGCTAGTATGTTGTAACCCAGTGCCTCAATAAGACATTTTATTTTTCTTTCTGTACATAGAAAGAGGCAACTGTTGTCGTGATTTGGCACTATATAAATACAACTGAATTAAATTTAATTGAGAATGAAGCCCTTTGAAAAAAAAAAAGAAAAGCCAGTCAGCTTGTGGAATTATCTAAAATGTTCAATGTTTTTCAGTTTAACATTCAGGCACAACCCAGTCTCACAGCAGTTTGTGTTATAGTCATGACCTTTAATCTATTGATTTGTGTTGATGGACACAAATTTTAAATTTATAATTTTTTTTTGTTTTCCTCAAGATTTTCCTTAACATTAAGCACAACATTTCATCAGTCTGCTCTCGTATGTACTAATTCAAAGCCATTTGGAGGTTGGTGGGGGGTGGTATAGTAATTCAACTTGACTGTCATGCCACAAATTTGACTCATACATGTCACAATTTTTCATACATTATTTGTAGGATTTGTAAATATGTTATTAATTACAAACATGTTGCCTGGTTCAATTTAGCCATTAAACTACTTGGTTAGGGTTAGGCATTAAAAACTGCTGGGTTAGGTTTAAAAAAAATATCATGGCTGAGTGAAAAGTAAATATTTGAATTAGATCGCAGATCTGATGATACGATTACAAAATTGATCATCGACCTGCGGCCTAGGGTGTCCTGGTGCCATGTGCACTTGTGGACACCCTTATGTTTAAACATGGTGTTCGTTATGGACATACTGTGGTTTGCACAGAAGCCCAGTAACAAAACACAGCTCAGGTTCAGATCAGGCAGGCCGTTCCTCCCAATGAAGGCAACTCCAGAGTGGAACAGAGTCCAGCCCCTCCCCAGGAGACTGGTTCCAGAGCCCAAGCCGTGTATTGAGGTGAGCCCGACTATATCTAGTCGGTACCTCTCAACCTCAAGCACTAGCTCCGGCTCCTTCCCCACCAGAGAGGTGATATTTCATGTCCTGATTGCCAGCTTCGGTAGTCGGGGATCGGTACACCAGGGTCTCCGCCCTTGGCCGCCGCCCGACACACACTGCACCCGACCCTTATGGCATCTCCTGTGGGTGGTGGGCCTACAGGAGGGTGGTCCCATGTATCACCCGGTCAGGCCCCCGGGCAGGATAAACTGTTCCCTTGATCTTAAACTCATAGGGGTCTTCTGAATCGTTCTCTGTCTGGTCCCTTACCCAGTGTTAGGACGTTTCCTTCTCACTCAATATGTCACTCAACATTTCCACTCAACGACTTTCCGCTCAGTGTCACTCAATATCTTTCCATTCAATATGTTACTCAACATGTTTCCTTAATATCATGCAATGTGTATAATGTTCCATGTGTACTTGAAGACAGTTACTTTCTCATACACATGCACGTGCACTCACAGAGACATGTTCACGAACATAGAGACACAGACATGTATACACATAGGACTTAATGTTCCACATCTGGTTCATGTCCATTCAGTGACATGTAGCCTTACATAGGGAGGTAAACAGAGTTGTGAATATGTAGGCAGAGAGGAGCTCAGGCGCCAGAAAGTCTAACCTTAAATGGACATTAAGAAAGATCCATGTAGCAGGGACCCCACCATGATGGGAAACGCGTGTTGGGATGACCACTATAAGATAGTCAAGCAGCAGAGATTTGTTGTTCTTCTGGGATGGCATGACTCAGGAAACCCTTGGCCAAGAAGATGTCTTAATGTATAATGTATATTAATTGTCACAGTATCAATAAAGAAACTCATCTCATGGCCTATAAATAATTATCAAAGTAAAAGTCATTTGTGGTGATAGCATTATATTAAGGCCAGTGCATTCTAATTCAATACAATGTGTCCACTGGATTACTTTACTGCGAATACTATCTTTCATAAAAACCATCACCCCACCACCCTTTGTAAATTCTCGGTCTCTTCTATAGATGTTGTAACCAGGAACATTTAGTGCAGCAGTGGGGGTATTTTTATTAATCCAGGTCTCAGATAAACACAGAGTCCAAATTAGAGTCCAACAGAATTTGCTCACTTTTACAATCTATGCTTCTTATATTCAAATGTCCTCCTAGAAGACCCTTAGGCTTAGCTTTAGGGTCCCACATAACTCTGGAATTGTTGAGTTTGAAAGACTTTCCACTTCCGATTTTTGAAAATGGCAGTATTAACAGTTCCTGGTTTACAGATGCCAGGAACCGACTTTGACTCTTGACTTATGAAACTGTAAATATTTTGAGCTTTTGTCTGTATGACATCACCATTTACGATGGATAAATTTGGACAATTTGGAGAGTTTGCAGTTGCCATTTGAGCACTCTTTGACACCATGCCCACCTCCCCATCTCTGAGCAGCCTCCTTTCGCTGGAAACCACATCCTTGAAGGCCACCCTGAGACCCGCCGCCGAATTACTCAAGCCATTACGCAGGTGAGCCCAATTATACTCTGGATTCTCCGTGCTCTTCTCCTATAATTTACTGTTAAGTAAATTAAGTTGAGTCTTTGACAGCTGTAGCCGCATAAAACAATATTGTCATAAACTTGAAAATTCGTAGATTGATAGTTGTAAGTTGAATTGGGAAGAGGTCTAACAGATTTAAAAATAGTGAGAATAAAAAAAAACAAAAAACAGTAGGGTTACAACCAGACTCGATCCTCCTGCGGCCATTTTGAATTGAGTTTGGTAGTTTTTACCAGACCCGTGTGCAAGACCAGAAAGGAGACTCCCACACAGGCAGAGCAGCTGCCTGCAACGCCACCTGAGAGCATGATAGAAAGAGAAAAGAAAGAAGAAGAAAAAAACAAATAGAAAAAGGCCCCAACCCTGCCCTGACTATAACGGTGCCCCCCCTCCAATGGACACCTTAAGGTAGCCTACCAGGCTTGTCTTGATGCAACTTGTAAAAGTCAGAGTTCAGAGATGGGTTCAAGATAAAAGACCAGGGAATCCAAGATCTCGCTTTTGTTCCATATCCCTCCCAGTCCACAAGCTAATGGAGACTCCAGTCCCAATGACCTGAAGTAGGATTAATTTTCATAGAGTCAGGCAGCTTAAGATGAACAGTGGATGTGTTGATTATTTTATCAATCTCAATCGGCCCAATGTACCTAGTACCAAGCTTCTTAGAAATACATTTTAGGGGAATATCCTTAGATGAAAGCCACATTTTCTGTGTGTATCGTGGGGCCCGGGTCCTCCTCCTGTCAGCCAAACAGCAATTTTGAGCGGCCATTCTGACAGGTGCAGCCTTAGTTTGCCTCCAAACATGGCGACAACAGCAAAGATGTTGCACAGAAGGTACAGCAATGTCTCCTTTTGTAGAGGGAGCAGGGGAGGCTGATAGCTTAGAGAAGCTTTGAATGGGGATAGACAAGTGGCAGAAGAAGTTAAGTTTTGTGAACCAGGGCAATAAATGACAGTCAAATTAAATCTACCAAAAGAAAATAGCAACCACCTGGCTTGTCTGGAGTTTAGGCACTTGGCATTCTGCAGGTATGACAGATTCTTGTGATCAGTAAAAGCAATAAAAGGCTGCTCAGCCCCCTCTAGCCAGTATCTCCATTCTTCAAGTACTAACTTAACAGCTAGCAATTCCCCACATCATAGTTTTTTTTTTCAGTGGTGATAAGCGTCGGAGGGGAAAAAAAGCACAGGAATGTAGCTTACCACTACACACACTGAGACAAAACAGCCCCCAGACCTAAATTAGAAGATCAGCTTTAACAATGAACTGTTTGTGAATGTCAGGGTGAATGAGCACTTGTGCCAAGCTGAAGCAGGTCTTTAATTCTAAAAAGTGTTAGCCTCAGGGGTCCACTCAAAAGGCCTGGAAGTAGAGGTAAACTGGGTTAATAGAGAAGCAATTTGACTGCAATTTTTAACGAAATGTCAATAAAAGTTGTCAAAGTCCAAGAAACTCTATAGCTGTTTACGTGTGGTGGTGATTGGCTATTCTGTCAGTGCTTTCACCTTCTTCGAGCTGTCTTTACCTGCCCACTCTTGAGAATGTACCCAAGGAAAGTTACTGAAGAAGCATGGAATTCACTT
>VUQS01027104.1:3279-24805 GCA_015108495.1 Heterochromis multidens | reverse complement strand
TTTTGTAAGGCAGAGTAAATCAATATGTTGATCAGTTATTAAATCGTTTACTAACAGAACACTTAGAAGAGAGAGACCTAATGTTTAATAATCCACATTTAACAGTTTTACTCTTTGGTGCAGTTGAGGATGCTATATTGTTCTTTCTTTGTGAATTTTTATGCTTAAATTGTTTTTTGCTGATTTTTGGTTTGTTTTTTGATGGTCTGGGAGCAGACACAGTCTCTATGGGAATGGGATTTTGGGGGAATCAATGTTATTCACTTAACCTGTGTTCATAATGTTATGCCTGATTGGTGTATAATAATATCATGGAGCTCATGGAAAAGTTTTTCACTCTGTAGGCTTGCTTACTTGTTCACCTACACACAAAAAACCACTGTTGTATCGTTTATGTCTTAAAATGACAAATCAATTCTATGCCGAAATTTCCCTGCAACCCACACACGAGACTGAAGAAGTTACCAGTTGGTAACGAAACGTTTCTCCCACTAAAAAACGCCACGTCCAGATGAACAGATTCAACTTTTTGGGAAAAAGTAAGGACATTTGTGTTTGCTCTGTTATTTCTTTGTTGTAACAATGCTTCTTGGCAATAAACCAGGCACCTGGTTGTCAGCACCTGGGGTACCAGAAGCTCAAAACAAGAGTCAATAGCAGAATAAGCTGTTTGGCATTGGCAGAGAAGATTTGGCAAGTTTTTCATGGGCGCAACACACATACTCAACTCTGCTGCTCAACCCACAAATGTATTTTCCTTACATATGTGGCACCATTTAAGGGGAAATAAACAGGCTTTCCAACGGTGTAAGATTTATAGCCAAGAAGCATTGCTGCAATAATCGACCACACACAAATGTCCTTAGTTTTTGTGCTAACTTTATTTGGACCACATAGTAAGAGGACTGACTGGTTTTGTTCTTTGACATCAAATGTTGGATTTAAATATTTGTCTGTTTGTTTTTTGTTTGGTTTTCTGTGAGGCGACCATCCACAGAGCAATAAATCCCCACTACAGTGGGACAGTTTTGAGCATTTGGAGAGTACTGGAAAAAAATGACCTATTTAAAAAGTTATGAGGGCCCCTTATGTTTTCGTCAGAAAACTTGGAAGATTTGTTTGATCGTATTTGTTAGTGTGCCATAGCTTTGCTCACCAGGAAAAGTCAAGGATATGTCGCCCTCTGGTGTTCCCTTACACTCTCAATGAGGATCGACGATCTATCGATTTCCCTTGATGGGCTCGATGATCTCTTGGATCGACGTTGCATGTCTGACAGTTGACATCTCTCTGCAGAACAATGGCTGAAGTCCAGGATACACAACCTGCTCAGGTTGATATTTCCAAAAGCAGCAGCAGCAGCAGCGTGCCAGCTGAAGGATATGAGAAGAAATGTATTTTCTGCAGGATTGTAAACAATGAAATGGGCACAGAGCTTCTTCACTGTGTAAGAATATTGTAGTAAATAATTATTAATGCGTTGCTAGCTAGCGTAAGACACTTGTTGTCAACACCTGCGTTTAGTAGTGAAAGCTTTGTAACTAGTCAGTGTCACTGTAACTAGTCAGTGTCACTGTAACTATTTAGAGCTGTAGCTGTAGAGCTGTTGATTTACTGTGTTGAAACGTGTGCCTCGTCCCCGACATACGCAAGAGGTTGTTTGGATAAAGAACACATACATACATTCATACATCTACATACGTCTTTAATAAAACTTTAATAAAATTATAGAAATAGATCACAACATCTTATTATTCAGTATACTAGTTGCATTTGGCACAAATGATCCCTTATACACCTTTTTACTAACTAGAGGCATCCTGTAATGTCATCCTGAGGGCATAAGTTCAAAATCATTATATACTGTGTCACGTAAACTGATCAAATACTGTGTTTTGTTACCAACAAAAAGATATAAAAGCTATATATATACTTTTAAATGTTTGTTTTGTTCTTATTGCAGGATGAAGAGATCTCATGTTTCAGAGATATCAAACCTGGAGCCCCCCACCATTACCTTGTTGTCCCAACCAAACATGTAGGCAACTGTAAATCCCTCACCAAAGAACATGTGCCTTTGGGTAAGGTTTAAACTGCATACTTTTTAAGTAATGCTTGTGGAAATGGTTGCATTCTTTATTTTATGTCAGCTCAGACAGTATTACCGACTAGTGCTGTGGATGGCAAGAAAGTATTAAAAAAAAAAAAACAGTAGCTGCAAATGTTTAAAAGGATCATATGTTTTTATGTCCAGTGAAGCGGCTGGTCGAGAAAGGGAAGGAGGTCTTGCAAAACAACAACGTAACGGACCTCAGTGATGTCAGGTGGGTTTCATTTTGTAGTTCACAGCTCTCTGTGGTAATTTAGTGGCTCATGAGTGTATGAGCTGCAGACAGTTTCACTAATTCAGCTTTTGTTACTAGGCGACCAAACTTTCACAACTTTGGGGTCAGTTTGGTTTTTCAGTTACCAAGTAAACATTAGCACTTAATCTAGGCAGAA
Organism: Heterochromis multidens; assembly: GCA_015108495.1. Lineage (NCBI taxonomy): Eukaryota > Metazoa > Chordata > Actinopteri > Cichliformes > Cichlidae > Heterochromis > Heterochromis multidens. Next base: position 22,303 of record VUQS01027104.1, on the reverse strand, counting down.
TTATAATAGATCATTTGTAATACTTTTTAATTGTTGCTGACTACCTGAACTTTGGTAACACAGTTTGCGTTGTTGTTATAACAGCAAAAGTGAATTAAAGAAACAACAACAACAAAAAACTTGTTGTAGTTTCCCTAAAACCTTTTTCTTTGTCTGCAGGTTTGGTTTCCATTGGCCCCCATTCTGTTCTGTCACACACCTCCACCTTCACGTCCTGGCACCTGTCAGTCAAATGGGCTTCATGTCCCGTCTCGTCTACAGACTCAACTCCTATTGGTTCATCACAGTAAGCTCTGTGCTTCAGTACTACAAGTGATACTGTGTTGAAAGTTAGGATTATTAAAGGCAAACCAGTGCAAAATAAGCAAATTCATTTAACTTTCTTTGTGGAAATGGAAATTTCCAATGGAAATGTAGACCAGTGCCAGTCTTTGTCCTGTTCTGTATGAGGAATTTGCAGTGTAAACCCGGTATTAAGTAACTTGACTGCGTCGGTGAACTGTCCTCTAGATCTGCATTGTTGACACATTAATATATTCAGTTCAGTAACTCCTAGTGGCATCATCTTAGTTCACCCAGGGGAAGTTTTAGGGTCAAGAAGTGCTGACCGTAAGACTGCTGACAGTCTGATTTTTGTTCTGTCTGCCTTTGTTAATGTTTTGCAGGCAGACCAGCTGATAGAGCTTCTCAACTCTAAAGCAGAGACAAACTGATGACTTGGATTCACTTCTTACCATACTTGACTATACTGAGGTGACTGGCAGATCCATTGTCTTGCAGATGTCATGTTGGAAACTACTTTGCTGACTGTTTGGCCATAGCCTACTGAAGGTGTTTTAAACAGGTGATATACCTGTGTGAGATTTTGCGTATATAAAGTAGTATGAGACTTAAAGCCCAGTAAAAGCTTGAATAGAGCCAAATCTGTTTTTATTTTTTCCCTGTTAGAAAATGTCTCACAAATGCTGTATGAACACTGGAGTTTTGACAGAGAGTCAAATCTACGTAAATCCGCTCTAATAAAATCGTATTCACTTTGGGGACCAAGGAGCATACTTCACACTCTGAATTCCTACAAAATAGAAAGGTGTGTTCTTTTTAATCATCACTTCAGTACTCCCTACTTCCTACTTTTTATGTAAAAGACCATATAGTGAGTTCAGTTAGGAAAGTGAAAACACGCCTTGGGACACTACTCGGGTTAAAAATGAATACTGACATGAATGTTTGTGGTAAATACATGTTATACCAAGTGTGTTTTACCAAATTAATGTAATGTGCTTCTCTCTTTCTTTTAAACTGGCTGCAATTTTTCCTTCAGCACAATGCATGATCATATACAATGTAGGTAATGACCACTGGTTGTACACTACTTTTTGCAAGGGATTAGAGGTTTCTTAGAGTGTCCTATGTTGGTTATATACTCACTAACACAGAGAGCACTAAAAATGGTGAACTCACTATAAAGTCCACTATATAGTGAGTGTTCTGTGATTTCCTCACTTGGACAACTGCTTTCATGCCTTGCAGGTCTGCTCTGATGCATGCAGAATCTCAATTGTATTCTTAACTCTTCAAGAAAAATTGAAAGTTTGCATAATTCATATAGTGATATGATATATTAATCGTGTATAGACTGATGATCTCAGCTATGTTGTTTTTGCACCAAGCTTGGAGTATGTGAAAGCCACTCAGTAATCCTCTGACGCTGAAAGTAAAGTACATTTACTTTGTTATTCATGACCTCATCAAGCACTGAAGTACAATGGGGCGTATTTGATGTTATGTGGAAAGATGCATGAAAGTACCTGCTTTGAAATGATGCTATAGTTTACAATGGTAATCGAAAGTAAAATCAACAACGACAAAATGTACTGTACAAAAGGTGTGCACTTTAAGAATTACTTTAATTTAGAATAAACAGTATACTGTTGGTTCTCAGTGCCTTTGTAGTACCTCAATGTGGTTTACACACAGACCCTCTTCCACTTTCACTCTTAACTCACCTGCAGTAACACTTTAACACACAGGATAGTGTTTGCTATGTGGTTAATCTACTATTGCTGTATATAATAATAGCAGCTGGTACGCAGTCTATAGTTCCTTACTATGTGGTTCTCACTCCTTTAAAGCTGCATTATTAGTGTACTGTTTCTTTGTCAGCATTGTTCATGTGTACAAAATGTCAAACTGTAGCAAAGCACACTTATAATAAATACATGTTGAAGCACTCAGGCCAAGTCAGATCAAGTTCATCCTATAGCACCATATTGTCTGTCACAGGCAGCCTCATGTTCTCTTTGGCTTTGGTTCAGTCTCATTAACGACTCTGCTCACTACTCCATTTTCATCTCATTAACAAGCTGCTGGAGGAAAAAAAAAGGGCAAAAAATGTGAGGTGTTCAGCTCAGGTTTGAACAGTTAAATTTTCTCTCGTCTATTACATGTAAGATTATTACATTTAGTGGTTTCTCCGTGCTCTTTGTCTACTATAGTTGCTACATTAAGTGGCTGTGTACCTCAAGGCATCTAATCAACATTTCTGGTCACTGCAACAAAGTGATAACTACATGATCATCCTTCCCCTGCCACAGCATCTCCCCCTCAAAGTCAACCAGTCTCTGTTTCCTCGCTCGCAGAAGAATCCCAACCAGTTTATTCGAGATAGTCACGTAATGCTCAAACAGCTTTCCAAATTCTACAGTAATCGCTTTCCCATCGCTGCCCTTCGACTCTCCAATGCTCCTTATGACCTCACACAGCTCCTGAACCTCTCTGCTGATGTGCGTGTGAGCGTCCTTCCCACGTTGCTCTGTCAGTGAACCCTGCAGGGGTTTCCCATAATCATCTCCTCCCCTCTGAGGGACCACCACGCTCGGTCTGGTGTCGTGACTGAAGGGGTTGTGCTTCTGGTACTCCTGGTGTTCACTGGACCACTTCTGCCAGTTTTGCTTCAAGCCTTTCACAGAAACGATGCACGATGCAGGAGCTTGGGCGTCATCCTCAGTTTGCACCGTGGGGCTCTGGCTGTTTGTCCCCATGCTTGACTCTGTTCAAGACAAATTAAATATCCGACCATTTCTACACACAGAAATGCAACATTTTAATGTTTCTAATGTTACTTTATTGTTTCCACATCCTTTAAGTGTCACCTACTTATTATTTTTCACACAACTGTTTCTGTGATCCAGCTGTGTGTATGAATCTACGGCATTATGACAGATCAGTTATGACTGGCAGCCCTAATCTGAATAGCGAATTCAACTGACAGTTCATTAAAACGAAATAACTTATTTCCCACAGTTAATATAAGCTCATTATCAAAACCACAATAAGTGAACATCCAGCTTTGTAAAGTAACCTGGAAGTTTTCACAGTGTTTCAGATTTTCGTAGTGAACATATTAAACACTATGTGACACACTGACCTGATCCTCACTTCACCTGCAGTTACGCGTCATTGCGGCCAAAGAGCAAGAATCCTGGTTACACTGTTACTAAATAATACAACTTAACAACACTGCAGCAGTGCTGACAGAGGCAAGAGTGCGGATGGATGCCTTTTTTTTTTTTTTTGTCGCCACACAAAACCACTGTGATGGACACGAGTCTCAGCCAGTAACATGGCAGAGACAACACGGACAGCCAATCAGCGGGAGGGGCGGGTTTACAAGGTGGCTCTGAAGTAAAGCAGATTACAGACTTTATCCACACATGTATGACCAGAATAGTAAATAATAGCGAGTCATTGATGACGAAGAGTTGCTTACATGTGACGTAAAACACACACAGATTTATGAAAAATGCGACGAGGTTTTTTTTTTTTTAATACAAATAAAGGTTGCAAAATAATATTAAAAATGAACTAGTCACCTGTACTTATGTACGATAGTGTTAACATAAAACTAACGGATTACGCAGTTAAAATTAAGGCAGTGTGTCACAACGAAATTAAATACAATACTTCATTTTTCTGCCATTTATGGAAACGTAGTCCCCAAGCGGTACTTTGTTTCAGAGCCCGGTTTCATACCGGACGTATTTTTAAATTGCGACAATAATGGCTGCGTTCAGTAGTCGATCATGCCTCCAGTATTTATTACATCTTGCCCAAGATAATCTGGACTTCAGGTTACCGGTAATATGCATGAAATTTTCTCGGTCTCTGGTTCAGGGTGGTTAAGTTTTCGTGTAAAGAGCGGTGATTTGCAGACTAGAGTCTCCTCTGACTCTCGGTTTGTTATTGGCTCATTCAAAGTGTTTGTGGAGCGGTTTCAGGCGAGATTTCTCCAATTTGGTCACAACACGTTAACACGTAGGAAAAGTCTGTTAGATCATATTGCATCGCTTCATGCCATTATTTTCCTCACCTAAATCACATTAAACCTGTTCTTCTTTCTTTTTTCAGTCTGTCTGTGATATAAGTTTATAGAGTGCATTTTATCCTGCAAATTTCATGTGTGATTCTTCTCAGTAGAATATGCTGTACTACGTTAGTATTGATGCTTTATGTGCCGTTTCCTGTAGGAAATAACAGCCCTGCTGGCTCTCAGAGGGAAACCATTTCGTCCCTGTGAAAACATCAGAGAAAAGGTTTGTATGTTGAAGCGCTTATTCTAATCTCCGTTGGGCTCGGCTTCAGAGCAGTTTAAAGACATTGATTGGCAACAGAGTGGTGATGTTTCTCTTCAGTAGATCCCACACTTCCCTACAGTCACTCCGCTTCTTTCCTGTTCTCTATAGTCTCCTTTCTGGTGTCTGGATGGTTTGTCTGAGGAAGATGTCCGCAGCATCATGGCCAGATCTGTGTGTGCAAAGTAAGTGTTTAAACTTTGCTGTTAGGAAGGTGATGGAACCACATCTCTGCTGATGGAACGACTGCATGCTGCACAGACTCACAGAGTGGCTGATATGCGGCTTTAGTTCATGTTAGATTGTCCTTCTAGGTCTGCTTTTGAACTGTGGGGCCACGGGCAAACACACAGTGAACTCAGAACATCCCTCCTGAACTTCCCCTCAGAGAGCATGGTTTGTTGTCTAAAGTTTATATTATTACTATTCTGCTGGAAAGACAGATCCCTGCAATTTTATAACGTTTCATTTAAAACAGTTTAGATTATATAATAATATGTTTCGTTTCTGTTTGTGCTCTTCATTCCCTACAGAGTCCATTCATGAACAAAGACTCCACATACAGAATCAATGTCTACACTTTCAACAAAACTTTGCTGTTTGCAGATAGGATCAAAAGGATTGATGTAAGTATTTAGATGTGAGTGCAGGTAAAAACATATAAATATGTGCATAAAATAATAATGATAAAATGCTTTCTCACCAGGCTTTGGAGTATCTTCCCTTTGAGGGTACAGTAAGCCTGAAGAATCCTCATCACATCTTCTGCTTATTGGAGGATTATGGCACAGACCCCAACAATATCCCCGAGCATCCCAACTACATCTACTTTGGCAGATGGGTAAGATACATTTTGCTACTTGTTTACATTAAACTAATGTGGCGTGATCTAGAGCTGAATTCTTCTTATTACAGATAGCAGACGGTCAGCGTGATCTGATTCGCTCCCACAGTGTGAAGAACAGACACTTCATAGGAAACACCAGCATGGATGCTGGCCTCTCATTCATCATGGCCAATCACGCTAAGGTCAAACAGAACGACCTAGTTTTTGACCCATTTGTAGGCACAGGTAAGTTAATCCTGTCATTGCTTCCCCCACAGGCAGATATAGACAATCACATCGAAGTGAATACTTTCTTTCATTTGTGTCGATGTGTTTTAGGGAGCCTGCTGGTTGCATGTTCTCATTTTGGAGCTTATGTATGTGGAACTGACATCGATTACAACACTATTCACGGGAAAGGTAAGTTTTGTTCGTTAGAGTTCACATGCTGCAGCAACTGTAGTTTACAGTTTAGGATTGCAGTTTTATTTTATGCTGTTTTTAGATTTTAATTGAAGCACGCTTCAGATCAATCCTGTGTTCAGATTTGCTGATAGTGCCATTGTCTTTTAGGTCGGTCGAGCCGTAAAAACCAAAAGTGGCGAGGACCCGATGAGAACATCAGAGCCAACCTGCGGCAGTACGGGACAGAGAAGATGTATGTGGACGTGATGGTGTCTGATGCATCCAAGCCTGTGTGGAGGGAGGCTGCTCTGTTTGATGCCATCATTACTGACCGTAGGTCCTTAGTCCCTCCTAACCAGACCACAAAGGATTTAACATATATCTCTTTTGATTACATATTTCTGTTCTTCTTTTAGATTTGATTGTTTCTTTGAGAAGATACAAAAAAATAAAGATATTCTGAAAATGTGCATTTATCCTTCTCAGAATTCTGAAAGTGAGTGAAAAGCTCCAACTATAGTTCGGACTGTAATTTGAAGCTTGTCCCATCAGTAACCATGCGCTGTCAACTCTTCAACACATTATTTCTGCCGGTTTCGTGTATGATTGGCTCATCTTTTTATGTTTACTTTGACTCTCAGGCCTACTAACACTGCAGGATTTTTAATGTTTCTTTAGAGTTCAAGTAACTCAGCAGCAGCATTGCAGCAAGCATGTTCCTCAGCTACATCTATGCTGTCAGAATTCTTCTTAAACCGGAATAAACTTTTGTTGTTGTTGTTTTTTTGAGACTCACTGTATATATTGTTTTCTTGTTAGCTCCATACGGTATCCGTGAGGCCACGAGGAGAACAGGCTCCCACAAGGACATTATTAAACCTGCTGATGGCGTGTAAGTTAATCAGATATTCCACCAATGTATATCTTACGATTGTCATGACCTACATCTCTTTAGTGTACCTTGGTGTAGTTTGTAATGGTATGAATGAATGAATTAGGGAAAGCCTAATGTTTAGTCCTGAGGAAATTACTGTTAGCATCTTTTTGACTTGTCTATGGTATCAAGTTCAAAAAAGAAAAAAAAGAAGAGAAACAACTTTATTCAGTTAGACAAATGAAACACCACCACGTTTTGCCATCACTGGTCTGTTCTGAACGTTGTATTTCATTTTAATCTTCTGCACAGCTATGAAGAGTCTCACGTCCCAGTCTCACAGGCATACCACCTGAGTGACATCTTCACAGATCTATTAAACTTCTCCGCCCACCACCTGGTCATGGGTGGGAGGCTCGTCTACTGGCTGCCTGTCTACAGGCCAGAGTGAGTAAGCAGACTTGGCATCATCGCCTCATAATAAACATTTTCAGAATGATGATACAGCTGTTCAATGTTGGGGGTAACTCGCCAGTACTCCAAGTTTAGTTTAGTTTAGTTTTTAATTCAAGTAATCAGTCTGTTACTGTTATAATTTTATTGTATTTCCCTGCTCCTTTTGTAGACTGACAACAAAATAGAAAATCCCCAGTGCTTTTCCACTGTTTCTGTTCCTCTCCTAGTCCTCGCTGTTAGTGCACATGTGTAGCTAAGCTAATGAGCTGGCAGAGAGCAGTATTTCAGTATTTCAAATTTGTGGGTGAAAAGGACAAGAACGACATCACAATCAAATACAAAATTTGCAGTGTAAAAAGCTTTACCTAACATTTGAAGAAGCGTGAAGCTCCACAACTGCACAATACTTGTGGCAAAGAGGATAGCAATGCCAATGCTACTTCCCCAAAGAAGTAACATCCAGCTTTTATTTCAACAAAGACTGTCACTAGTATGGGAAATGAACAAGCTTAAGTTACAGAATGCATGGTGGAGGAGAAGTTACCAATATCAGTTTGGTATGCATTATAGTAAAGTCAATGCATTTGAGACACAAATCCCTTTGGGGTTGTATCAGGAAGGGCATCTGGTGCAAAAATCTGCCAAATCAAACATGCCCTTGTGAATAAGGGAGTGGCCGAAAGTAGCATCTTCTTCTTCAATGCATTTAAAGCTAGATATACAGTAAGCAACATGCCCTCTGAACATTATATTCAACATACACAAGGGTTGTTTATTTTTAGGAATGAAAAAGTGCTCTAACTAGTTACAACCCTGGAATAAGCTTATTTAATCCCACCCCTTTTCAACTATTTAGTAACTAATAATCATCACTTTTACTTCCTGTTTATGCCCTATCCTATCATAAATCCTTCCTTACAATTTGTTACATGTATTTGGTTTTGTAACCCCAATATACATATTTACAGATATACATACATATATGCATACACACACAAAGTGTGTAAATAGTGGGTGAAAACACCCAGTCTAAGCCCTACCTCCTCCCTGTACATTGTAAAAACCAGATTTTTGTACTGCTTTTAAAACAGAGTCATGCTGGGACATTGGTTCAGTTCATCACTCAATCTGTTCCACTGCTTCACTCCACATACAGAGATGCAAAAGCTTTTAAGTGTTGTACGGATATAGGGATGTTCTAAATTTAATTCCCCCCTCAAATTGTATACCCCATCTCTTTAAAAAAATAACAGTTTTAGAATATTATCAGGAAGTAGGTTGGTTATTGTTTTATACATAATTTGTGCAGTGAGAAAATGAACCAGATCAGTGAATTTTATTATTTTTGATTTTAAGAATAGTGGATTTGTATGATCTCTGTAACCAGTATTATGGTTTATCCTTATTGCCCCTTTTTTGCAATATGGATAATGACAATAGTGAACATTTGTAAGTATTGCCCCAAACCTCTGCACAGTAATTCAAATACAGTGAAACCAGTGAACAGTAGAGAATGTGGAGTGATTTGCCCAGTGCAATACAACCCCCCTGGTCCCATACCGTTCCAGTTTATTTATTAATATTTCATGATTTATTGTATCGAATGCTTTTTTAAGATCTGGCAATATTCCAACTGCATACTGTTTCTGATCGATAGCATTTGTAATCTCCTTGATTGATTCAGTTAATGACAGTGATGTTGAACTGTTTGATCTGAATCCATACTGACTGTCGGACAGTAATTTCTGTTTATCTAAGAATTTGTCTAATCGGTTATTGAACAGTGTTTCTAGAATTTTGGAGAATTGTGGAAGTAAAGAAACGGGCCTATAATTTGTGAAGTGGTGTCTATCCTCAGTTTTATACAGCAGCACAACTTTAGCTATTTTCATTTTGTTTGGGACTTTACTGATCTGAAATGATAAGTCGAAGATGTATGTTGGTGGTTATGAGATCCCTTCTATGACCTTCTTAGCAATTTTCATATCAATATCATTACAGTCAGTGGATGTTTTGTATTTACACTTATTTACACTATCAATTAGTTCTTGTTCCTCCACTGCTGTAAGAAGCATTGAGTTAGGATTCCTATCAACCAGGATTCATTATTCATTGCAGTATTCTTATATTGTAATAAGTTACTTTTGAAGGTGATGTTACTCAATACCGCTGCTACAGTCATCTCTAAAATAAATATCCAGGCTTTGTAAGGTGGGCTGTTGTGTCGCTGTCCTAATGAGATTGCAACTGTGTGTTTAGTTATTGCTGATTAACAACAAGAGTTTTGCATTTTGAACCCAGATGTTAAGTGTAGCCCAACCTCGTTAGCTTAGTTTGGGAATTGTTTGGTCTTAAATGCTTTTCTTTAAATAATGATCTGTACACTAGGGGGCAGGCGTACGCCATAAACCAGAAGTGCACAATGCAGGCCTGTTTTAAGCACAACCTACAAGATGTAAATTTGTTGTTGGCCTAATTAATTACCCAAATAACATGAAGCAAAGAGAGAATACGTAGCAGACAGTATTACATTTTATAAAATCTAATTACTGCCCATTATTAAACCCGGTTTTGTGATTTCAATAAGGGAAAAGTGAGCCTAAGAGACAGATAGTAATGTTTTACTGGACTCCTACACTCACAAAGGACCTTCTGCTGTCTTATGGCATTTCCCTTCAGTTCATTCTAATTCCTGTTCCCATAAAACATTGTCCTTGTCCATGTCTAACCAGCTGTGTGGATTACAGTAATGTTCAGGTGTGCTGAGGCTTTTTTGCCCATACAGCTGGGGCACGGTAAACCACAACTGACAGTGGTGAGCACTTTATATGCTGCCTATATAAGACGGCTCATCAGAAACAAAGTTGTGCATTGTTAAAGGTTCTGTGCGTTTGCAGAAAGTGAAGTGCTGACTCTCAGTGCAGGTGTTCAATTGTAAAGGTATGAACCACAACAAACTAAGGTAGAAACGGACGTTAGGCAAAGTAAAGCGCCACAGGGCTCAAACTCTTTCTGGTCACTCATTAAAAGACCAGGAAGGAGATGAGATAATCATGGATCCAATGATTTGGGGGTATGATTGCATGGTTGTGAATGAGAGACATCAGCTTGCAAACCATTGACTTTTATCCATGCCGCTTTGTGTTTCTGCATGCATCGATACATATGCACGAATGTGTGTGTGGTCTTGTGTACGAGCACGTGCACACGTTTGTGTCACCATGTTCACACATTTGTCTTTGCTACTCATCTCATCGGTGCTTGACCCGGTGCCCGTCAGAGTGCCGTGCCAAAATAAACATCTGAAGCCAGGCAAGTCACATGTATGAACTATGTCTCTGTGGTGTACAGGCTGATCTGTGTGTGTGTGTGTGTGTTTGTGTTGTTGGATATGTGTGTCTGTGTGTATAAACCCAGACACAGCCTGTCTCCTGGGTCTAATCTGGGGCTCTACAGGGGAGATATCAGGTTTCCAATACCCCCACATACATGTGTGTGTGTATCTGCTGCAGTGGCTGTGATAGAAAAGTGGGGACTGTGTGTGTGTGTCTGTCTGCCTCATGAAAATGGGGGGCTGTGTGTGATGACAGGTGACACAAAGTCCTGTCAGCAGAAGACAGAGCCTAGACCAGGTCAGACCGCTTAAAATTTCTTCCCTTTCTGCCCTTGAAAAATAAATGAAGAAAAAGTATCGAGACAGATGATGTGGTATCCATCATCAAAGCCATAAAGTGACCTAATTACAACATAAACAAGAGAAGCAAAGATATGAATCAATTACATTGTCAAAAGTATTATTGGTCGACTAAATGAGTAGTGGTGACATTTTCAGATTCTAATTTCTTAGTCGAGTTTAAGTTTCTGGACAAATCATATGACAACAAATAATTTAACAAAAAAATGTGTGGTCTGGCACTTTTATTGGGGAACACACTTAAAATTTTCCATGCTTCTAAATTATGAAAGCGTTGTAATGCAACAATAAGGTTTTAATTTTTAGTTTAGTTTAGAGTCTTCTCTGTTAGTTACAGTAGACACTTGGAAAAGATACTTGTAACCCCCATGATGTCACCTGTTGGTTTGTGAAGTCCCAGTGTGAATCCTCATGTGGCGAGCGCTTGGGATCAGACTGAGAAACATGTTTAATCATTTGCTTGACTCTAAATGGGAGACAGTAGATGGTATAAATGATGGGCGTAGCGACCATGATGTCACCCGTTGCTTTGTGAAATTCTGTTTTGAAGCCTTGAAATGAGCATTTTTCTTGGTGTTTTGAATCAGGATGTGATGGGCGAGGGGCGGATCTGACTGTGAAACTGCACGCTCATTGGCGGTTGTCAAATACAGAGCATACCCTGATAATCATTCTGGACCCTGGATCACATTCTGAAACTTAGAACGACCACAATTTACAAAATGGACTTCATGTTTTATTTAGTATGACCCAAAATGCATGACTAAGCCCATAAACTCATCAGGAAATTGTTGACAGAAGTCCACGCGGTTGGCTGTTTTTAGACTTCTATAGGACTGGAAGTCTTTTTTTTTGCAACCAAGTATCACCCCCTGCTGATGGAAAAGAAGGTTTAAGGCACTTCTGCTTTGGCTTTTCATAACTAGAAGCCGTGACTGATCTGTGACCTATCTATTGGCAAAATCAATTTGTAATAAGTAAGACTTGCAACTAGCGACTCAGACCATAAACTCATCATAGGTCATAGACTAAGGGAGCAGAGGGGCTGCTTTCCCATAGGGGTCAATGTAGGCAGACTTCATTTTGCAGCCAGAGGAGTCCCACTGGCTCCACTTTTCAGACCTGGGGCCAGATTTACTAAACGGGGTGTAATAAAGTAAATAGGTGTGGTTAGTTTTACAGGTGATTTACAAAAGTTGTGCTGTTTTCTAAACACAGGCGCAGTCAGTTCATTTCAATGTCAAGTGCAAAAATTCAGACATGCTTTTTTTTCACCGTTAAATATCAGCGCACTTAGCAGTAAATTTCATGTTGCAAACATTAGTAAATCAGTTTGCACGCCTGATTTAAATATTCTCCTTCCTATGTTTTGGGAGGAAAGGAACTCGCAGAAATATAAATGCAACAGGGTCAGTTGCAAAATTCTCTGAGTTCCCACCTCTTGCATGCAGTCTTGTCACTGCACTGTTTTTGTAAATACTTCAGTGTTAATAAATCTGGCCCCTGGAGGCTACATCTATCATTTATATACAGACTGTGTTTGAATTGTCCATTTGTTCATTTTATGGCGCACTATATAGTGAGTCAGCCACATTATAGTTCTGTTCGAAATCCATTGATTTTTATCTTTTTTTTTCACTGTCGCATAAAAAAATGTGGGAAATCTTAAGGTTAATAAATCTCAAACCAGTCTTATTCTGAATCTTAAACACCTGTCCAGACAAAACAAGAATGTGAACGCACACAAAAATGGGCTCATCTCCATGATGAATGTTAAAATATTGTTTAGATTGATGTGAAAGAAAAAAAAAAAAAAAACTAGTGAGAAGCCAGCGGGAGGTCCCTGGTCTGGTGAAGGTCAGATACCCTTTAGAACACAACTGTACCCTCCTGGAAGTGTTTATTCATTTGGTCCTGAGAGGCAGCTTTTTGTTTCCACTTAGGTAAGTCAGGATTACACCCCCACCCCTGCCAAGTCCTGTGGTTTTACCAAACCATCCCATCATTTGAATCAGTTTAGTGAGTATAATAGTCATAGTAATAAGATATATAATAAGAATAAGTAAATTAAAGGAAACGAGTTGTTAAATAAAATAGGCTGTTGAGTTAGCACGGTATATATGAAATTAAGATTCATAACCGTAACAACAGTAGAAATACTGGCCACTAAACATGCCTGATTGGCAGCTCAGAATTGCTCCCTAGCTGCATCACCACCTAGTCACCATGACAACCAAACATCCCATTACCGCAAAGACCCACCTGCAGCCATGGCAACAAGGCAAACAGTCATGCACAAATCAGACTCTGAGTCGGGACTGTTGCTGCCGTGATGTTAGTTTGGAGAAAGTGCTACTGACACAAATATGCAAACACATACATCAGCTGCTGTTAATAGGCCATAACCCGGCCTGGCTGGTGATGACAGAGCCAGCAGCCGACCTGACAGGTCACATTCACTTTTTCCACCTTCATCTTCACACAAAACAAGCTACCTTAGCTTCACCAGCCATGGTTACACCGAACAGCTTGAATGTTTCGTGTTTATTTGAGAAACAGAAAGAAGCATACACAGAGAAAAGAAAGGCATTAGAGTAGGCTGAAAAAAAGAGCTGGCAAAAGTTAGGTAGTAATCTTAACAGAATTACTCTGTGTCCTGGCAGCCTTTTAATGGCCTCCAGATGAAATCTGTAGCGCATTGTTATCACAAGGGACTTACACTTCCTCTCATTCAGGCTTTTAGATGCGTACAATCAAAATTTATTAGACTCAGATGATGGATATTGTTATATTTCTGTCTCTTTGTTCCTTCCTCTTTAGAAACTGATCTGTAGCGCGTGTGTGTGTGTGTGTGTTTGTGGGGCCTCTTTCCAGGTACTGTGAGGAGATGGTTCCTCTTCATCCATGTCTCCAGCTCATCAGCAACTGTGAGCAGACACTCTCGAGCCAAACTTCACGCCGTCTGATCACCATGGAAAAGATCAAAGAACCAGAGGTGTGTCCATATGATTTTCTAGGTGTTTGTGTTAGAGATAAAACAAAATCGATCAATTACTTAATTGACAGAAAAGGAAAGTATATCCCAGTTCTAGTGTGAGAACTTGTTGCTTGTTGTCACATGATAGTAAATTAAATACCTTAAAACAGACTGTGTTGGATTGCTGATTAGAATAATTAAACAGAATTTACATTTGTCATTATTTTTCAGTTTGTAAATAGATCAGTTAAATGGGAAAATTGTGTGCAGCTTAATCAATAATTCTAGTTCTTTTGATAGTTGCCTTCAGGCATTGTTATTCATCCAGTTACTGTGCAGATGAAGCAAAAGGTTTTTTTGGGGGGTTTCTTTGGAAACACAACTGCCTAAATATATTGTTTTTAGGTTATGTATTGTGGTTGCACCATTACAAATGACCCCATATCTGCACAGCAGACCAAATTGTGTGCCACTCCAGAATTTGTTTATGTGTGTGCATGACACACAGATATAACTTAGTTCTTGTAAAATGAAAGCATGTGTTTGCCTGTCTGTTCCTTCATGCATTTAATGTTTTTCATGGATTTTTTTTTCTTTTTTTTGTATATGCAGTCACGTCTGTACGCATCATGAGCATGGATGTAGTGTGTGTGTATGTGTGTATGCTTTTACATGTCGTCCCACTGGAAGTGATGGTGTCTCTCTGTCTGTCTGGGGTAAATCCTCACCATCTGGCTGTGATTGGCTCATTTCTTTTATACTGGAGCCCTAAAAGGCATAATCACACATTGTATGGAAAACAATCCATCTTTGGATCTGACATCCATTCCGCTTCAAAACCCCAAATTGCTCCCATAAAGCGCCCTGTATGACACGCACACACCCAGACATAGTTGTGTGAGCTTATCTGACTGGTATCTATCTCAGGTCGCAGAGTTTTTTTGTTCCAGATTGGCCTCTGTCAACACCTATCTGCACACGTTCATCAGGATTCGCAGCCTGATGTGTGTCAACACTTAAAAGTTGTTTTATGCGTGTGTCCACAGTTTCTCTGTTTTGACGGTGAAGGAGCTGGCCTAATTGTTTTAAATGTTTCCAGTAAAACTACACAAAGAAACCTCACCTTTTCTTATTTACAAGGGGTTACATAATTTGTTTGGCGTCCAAAACCTGCTTGTCATTTGCCTAATTTCGCATTCAGTATATGTAACTCTCCACCCATAAGGGTAAATAACCACTGTTTTCTTCCATGCCAGTTCTGTAGTCATGTCTCTTTATCCTTATCACTCTGGGGTCGTGCTTATGTTGTCAGTCTTTTTACCTGAATTTATCCCTCAGAATGGTAATGGAAACTGTTTCCAGGTTGCTTTGCATCAGCAAGCAGAGAGGAGTTGTCTGACAAATTACAGGCCCCAGCATTGGAGTCATCACTTCCAACTCAACTCACCTCATTATTTCTCCTCCCTTGAATAGCAGCTACCTTAATATTTAAGACAAAACTGAGATTCATAACAGCTGATATACAACAGTGTAACAAGTAAAGTGTCTGGTGTGCCTGTGCAGCACTACTGGAGGGATGGACCCTTGTTCCCAAACATATTCTCTCAGTTGGCATTTTGATGATGGTGGTGGAGAGTTGTGTCCTACGGGTGATCTGTTAGGTTGAGATTTGGTTGCTACAAATGCCAAAACCATTTGATACACATTATTTTCATACTTAAACCATTCAGTGCTCTCTCTTGCTGTGTGGATGAGGGCATTCTCATCAAGGGAGAGACCACTACAATCAGGACGGAAATGTTTCATCGTGCGATAAAGGCGATCACTCAAAACAACCTTGTAATGATTGATGTCACCGTAACATAACAGAACCCCTCACTTTCAGAGTCAAGCAGCATTCAAGGCTGTACTGTTCTCATGGTGTATGCTACATTTTCACTGGCTGACTTCTCAAAAATATGGTAAAGGATGCCTCACAGGCTATCAGCTCTTTTTCCACATCTCTAGACTAGGACATTTGGATTTTAAACCACTTGACTCTCAGAGCTATTATCTTTGTAATGAGAAATGTATGTACTCTAAGCCAGCTGTAATAGCCCTTATTGTGTAACTGTGGGTAGACTGCTCTTGTTTTTTTGTTTTTTCTAACAATATCTAATGCCATTAATGCACAAGCATCACAGTCAGCCACAATTTGTTAGCCACTCTTTACTGATCTTTTTGCCATAGATCTAAAGGCAAATATCACTTTAATCTCTGTTTCTATTAAAACACTAGCCAGTGTGCCAGTCTCTGGGACATCTGTGCCTTACAAAAACCTATTTTCCACAGGTATTTAAGTCTTTTCCTTCTTCCATCCATACAAAATCAGGAACATCGGACCTGCTCAGCATAATTATACTGTATGTGCCACGAGGCATCTGTATCTATTGTGTTTTCCACATATCCTTTGGTTTTTCCTTTCTTTCATCACCTGTGTGTGTATTAATATACCTAAGACCTCTTCCTATTCTGTAAACATGGAAAAAGTGTGCACACCTTGTGACAGAATACTGTATTGATTTGTATTGAGACTTTAGCAAGGAGAGCAAAAGTAGCAACTGCCTTTTATTCAGGTGTTTTTTGATTTCTTTTTTTTTTCATAACTTTGTTTCCAAGATGTAATATTTGTTAAAAATAATCAAACTTTATAAGCAGGATATTTTTTTTTGTTTGAGCAGCAAGAATATTTCAGTAAACTGAATGTTTTGGATTTAATTTTGCTAAATACTGTGAAAAGTTGTGTTTTTTTTTATATCTATTGGAAACTTGTATTTACTCGGGTTAAGCAGGTTCAGTACGATAACCTCTATGTCTCTTTGCAGGAATTAGATAGCCTGGCTCATCTATCAGACCCACGCTTCAGCCCCTACCAGGGTCACAATGCCTTCAGAGAGAAGTACTTCAGTGGACTTAACAAAAAGTGCGCCAAATCTGACGTCAGTGGTGACTGAACAAATAAATGGGATGAAGATCAGCAAATCTCCACAGTGTCTTAACAAAAAAGAGAAAACTTTTTAATCAGCACATTGTTGTCAATGCTCTCAAAAAGAAAACAAGTTGCCTAATTTTTAAATCTGTTTGTTTTTATTTCTTTGCAAATAAACCAAAAAATTTAAGTATCCTTGCTGAGTGGTTCTTTTTATAGTCTGAAATTAGATAAGAGAAATAGAAAAGGAAATACATCTCTCATGAATATTTTTAATATAACTTATATAGCTATTAATTGTAAAACATGGTAATTTAGAGAATGAATTGTAAGAATTGACCAGACTCCAAAAAAATGGATCATAAATGTTTCTGAATACATGTTGATCTGTCCTTTTACATTTTACCTGGAAGACACCAGGGTATGTCTCCCAGCACATACTGAGACACTAAAAACCCAAATACAGGATTGCTGATGTCATCATCATAACACAACTCTGCCAAAACCACATGCATCATTGCAAAAGTGTTTTCACACTTTCCATTACTACTTATGTATTACTACTTACCAATTTTACACATAAGTAAGTAGTAAGAGTCTACATTTTCTCATATTTACTAAAATTCTGCCACTATATGATGCCAGTGCACCTTATACAGATGAGGACAAAACTATTAGCCCCCCTATGATATTTAAAGTTTTTGTATACATTTTCCCAAGTACTTTTTTAACAGAGCAAGGGATTTTCAACATAGAATTTCTAAACATACTGGTTTTCTCTAGAAATTATTTCTCTTTGCACACAATAACAGAATTAATTAATTACCAGGGTCAATATTATTAGCCCCCTGAAAAACGGACCTTTTTATCAAGCCATAGCACAAACTACTGCTGCACGATGATGTGCTTTAACTTTGTAATGCTCAAAGCATGTAAGCAAAACACAAAACATACATCGCTCCTGGTGAAGGACTACTTCCAGAAGAACAAAATGAATGTTACTGACTGGCCTGCACAAAGCCCTGACTTGAATCCCACTGAAAATCTGTGGGATGAACTGTAGACCAAATCTGGAGGAGCTTGAGAGATTTGCCAAAGAATGGGCTGGGATTGCTCATGAGACACGTATGAGACTTGTTGAAAACTACAATAAATGACTGCAGGCTGTTATCCAGCAAAAAGGATACACAACTGACTATTAGCATCAGGGGGGCTAATAATTTTGACCCTGGTAGTTTTTGTATTTCCTGAAATAATTTTGTTTCTGTGTGCAAAGTAAAATAATGTAAACATTCAAAATGAAACTAGGATGTTTGGAAAAGCTGTGTTAAAATTCCTTGCTCTGTTTAACGGCACTTGGGAAATACTTTTTAAAAAATGAAGTTTTCATAGGGGGTCTTATAATTTGGTCCTCATCTGTACATTAACTCTGTTAGTTTAACAGACTTGAACATCGACTCTGTCGTAGAGCCCACATATTGAACAAAACAGAATCTACATTTACATCCATGGTTCTGCTTTAGCTCAGAGAAAGGGAGCATGTTTAGGTGGCCTCCCTGTGCAGGACAGAGCCCAAATCACAGGGTGTCCCCACCTCTCCACCACTACAGTTAGTCAGCAGCTTTTGTTGTTTTCCGACCACAGTTTACATGCAGCCTGGCTCATTATTCATCTCCTGAAAGCGACGTAGCAGGCCTTCATGTGCATTACCCCTTTGCTCTGTTTATCAGTTGGGCCTCTGCCTTTCCACCACACTTCCTCTTCACCCTGCTTCACAAGAAGAGTTCCTGGCACCATCACATGATACCCAGCTCGCCATCGTTTGCGGTGCGTGTTGTTTACAGTTCCCACAGCGGCCTTTTGTTGTCCATCATCATCAAGCAAAATCAAATTATTCCACAAGACAGAGACCTCGCCTTTCCTTACTTTTCACTTCTGCCCTCTTGCTCTTGGTATTTTCTTCCCATGTTCACCACAACAGAAGAGCCCTGCTAGTTAGAGGTGGTAGTTTTAATGCACATGCTGTCTGTTACTGTGTCTGAGCAGTTTTGTGTGTGTGCTGCCACAATACAGTGATAAAACATGTTCTCAGGAGCCCTCAGTCTCCAATGATGCAGACTATAATTAGGGAGAGGGAGGGTATGCAGTGGGTGGGTGGGTGGGGGTGGGGGTGGGGGGTTCCTCTCTACACAC
>VUQS01027096.1:8724-21955 GCA_015108495.1 Heterochromis multidens | reverse complement strand
CGGGACAGAGGAAGCAAACTTGAACATAACACATGAGACACGAAGGATTATCAAAGGAAAACAGGAAGTGGTTAAACACTGAGACACAGACTAACACACGAGGACTTGACACTGGGGAAGGTAAACAAATACTAAAACACTGGGAGACACAGAGAGGGCACGAGCGAGAGGGCACGAGAGGGAGAGAGAGAGCGATAGGGCACGAGAGGGAGAGAGAGAGGTGCATGAGCGGGAGACACTAAGGGACAGAGAGAGAGCACTAAGGGGAACTAACACGAGGAAGGGAAACACTGAGGGAGGAAAACCAAACTCTAGGAAACCAAGAACAGAATGCAAACCTAAAACTGATACCTGAAATATAAAACAACAAATACTCAACATAATACTAATAACACAGAGAAGTCCACAAACTTAGAACACTGGGTCCACTGGACCCAGGACCATGACAGTTTGTTTCTGATAGAGATGGTGTCGACCTTATCAGAGTGCATTGACTGTCAGTTTGAGCCCTTTGTTTGCGAGCTGTAGTACCTCAGTGTGCGACTGACTGAATTCAATGCTTGCTTTTAGTTCTTTTATGGCCATTTGAAGTAATTCCAGTATTGACAGTTTGTTTATTGACTCGAGTACACTGATCTTGATCCTGGTGGGTTCTCCATCTGTTTCAGAGGACCAGTCTCGCCTCGGTTGCTTCTGTGGCAGGCTCATGATGCTCAGCCTGTAGAAGCAATCGTCCACGAAGTGTTCAAGGTCTTCCAGAGTTAAATCCAATAAGGTTTGATTACTTTTTCTGAAGAGTTGGCTGGGTTGTTTGGATATTCTAGCAGCAGCTGGCATGTTGAGTCTCACCCAAAATCTCAAGATGGTACCGTCACACTCTGCATACCTGTCGCCAGTCTTCCTACCCATCGCCAGTCACATGTTCTCTAATCAGCCTTCTGTGTATATACTGTATTGTCAAAGCATTAGTTATATTTCCCTGTGTGTTGTGCTCTGTGAGCTCCTGTGGATTTCTCTTGGCTTCTGGTTTTTGTTTAATGTGGCATAAATAAAGGCCTGTCTTTTGTTATTTAACTCTGGCTTCTGTGTCCTGCATTTGGGTTCAACCTCCTACACTTCACCTTCTGACAATGTGTATGCAATTTACTAGCCATTGACAATGCAGCAGCCTCCTAGCATTGTGGAATAGATGATCAGGGAGATATACAACTGGTTTGCCGATTCAGCTAGGAGTCCAAATGACTAGTACAGTAAAGGATGTCCTTTGAAGTTGTTTTCTCCAAGTATCACCTGCTGGTTAGTGGCAGCAGATTGCATATCAATAACGAGACATATTTTAAAGGCAAGTGTTTCGCGTATGAATAATGAACAACTTCAGGACTTAAAATCCTCCAGCATATATCTGTCATCTGCAGGCGGTGACTTGAGCATGATGTACAGTTAGAAGCTGGAGGCAAACACTCAGCCACCTAAGAACAAAGCAGTGGTCTCAACACCAATCCCAGAGCTACCTAAGGAGTTTTTTTTTTTGTTTTTTTTTTTTTCTTCCCAGGCTCAGTTGACTTTCAGTGGATAAATCTTGTGTCAATAGATTTCTCTCCTCACCTTACCATTGATGCTTTTTGGCTAGAGGTGGAATCTTTTCAATATACCAGCGTAAACTCCTGCTTTCAGAAATGAACACTTGGTACAATTAAACACCTCACTATCCCCATTTTCATTGCTTCCACTGAAAAAGAATTTTCTCAAGTCTGCTTAAAGATGACACCAGAAATCAAATTGAATTGCCACTCCTTTCAAGTTTGATGGATGTGCTCTCAGGGCAGACATGGACATCAGCTAGGTTCCCTCTTCCTCAACAGCTGTTGGGGAAGTTTTACACTGCTGCACCTACATGAGCCAGCACAGCAGCTGTGTTTAGAAATGCCCGCACGGTCTCTTTCCCAAAGACCTTCTGCTTTGCACTCTTCTTGCTCCTAATATATACTGCAAGGAGGTAAATCTCTCATTCGGTAAAGACACTGCCAAGCAATTGTGTGACTTTGTAGGCAGGTTCCAGTGTTCACATTTTCAGCTCTCACATATTTAACTGTCATTGCTGTCAACAGCCTGTGAACTAGTGAGAAATGAAAAGTGAAACAGATGATTAATTTGCCTTCATGCATAAAGCAAATCTGGTTTCACTAACCTGCCAAGCAAAGAAACAACAGCACTTTTATGATTATTATTCTCTAGATTTACATAATTGCTCCTGTTTTTTAGACTCAACGTGACAGATAAGCTTTGGAAAGCCAACAAAATTAATTGCCTTGAGAGAGCTGTAATTCAGAGACTGATAAATATCAATAGTATTTATGATGTTTCCAATCTCATGAGTACCTGTAATTTAGTTAGACAACCATGCTATATAAGTCATCCAAAATATGTGCAGTGTCAAAATGCAAGGACAAAGCTTTCAAGAGTAAAAATAAAATCATCCTTGTTTACCACAAAATTCAGAGCTGGGATTTGTTCCTGCTAAAGTCCTCTCTGGAGGGACAGAAGGACAGAAATTCAAGCAAGACGTTTTCAGCTGCAGTATTTGGATATGTGTCAGATAAGTTTCTCTTACTTGTAACACACACATGGCTGTATAAATCATTCCATATTGTCAGCAACACTGAATCCCATTTTCCATCTTTTATAGAAGCATGCATCATGACAATACACCTCCCTTCAGCCGCAGTGCAGGCAATTTTCCACACAATGCTTCACATCATGCCATCGAGGATGACAATGGAGTGAGAGAACCTGTCTGCTCTCAGATACTGCTGTGCCGTACTGACAACAACTTATTACCACAACATATGATTCATACATACTCCACAGTGTTCACAGATACATAATGCACTCATCTATTGTTCGTCTCGTCCGCAAATGTTGCTGAGATGAAATAGGTGGTTCTGGGGTCAAAGCAAGTAGTGAAGAACTTTTTTTTATTATTATTTATTATTTTTACAGAATGCAATATGTGACAAGCTAATTCTCAAAGAATATATGGTTCATGAACAGACATTAGAAAGAAGAGTAGTTAAAAAACAAAACAAAACAGTGACTTAGTTTAGTTATTACTTTCTACTGTTTGTGACTTACAGTGGTGATTTCAATATCCAATACGACTTATCACTATCATAGTTATATTAAATTTAAAATTCTTAAGGATGCTTTAGATCTTATTTATAAGTGAACACTTGATCACATGACTACTTGAATATTAAAGAGGTCATTCATAGTGAGGAATAAGAGTCTTACTATGACACATAAAAATCATTGTCTGTGTGTTTGTTTCTTTGTCCACACATTCCTCCTAGACCATCAAGAGTTGAGCAACAAAACTTGGCACACAGGTACATCCTAGGCCCCTGAAGGTTCTTATCTATAATCAGATATTATGATGCCATCATGTTGCCTAGTAACCACCTAGCAACAATAGGCTAAAGTTATCCATATTTAGCACTTATGCATCTATAAAACCTTTTCAAAGCATCCTATTGTTTTAATTTCACATTAATCTATTTTATAAGCACAAAACTTGAATTATGCATCATATCTTATGATGTCATCACATTGCCTAGCAGCCACCTAGCAGTGGGCTAAAATGAGCCATTGTTAGGATATAAACAACATCTAACACCGACAGCACAAACAGAGCAAACAATACTGTAGCATGGGCATGCATTAGTTGTTATAATTTATAATTATTGATAGACTCTGCAGTTACTTTTACAGTTAGTAACTTTGACAGTTACAGTTAGTTTTAAATTTCACTGAGAGCTGGGAGAGTCATTGCTTTACTATATCATTATTGTTCTGATGTCATGGTTTTCAGCAATGGCAGGTAACAGTTTGAGGCAAAGAGCCACTGTACAGTGGTGTTTCGCTGGAAATATATAGTGCACCAGGTAATGAGACTGACAGCTCTCTGCAATGCATCACCTCAGCCTATTGGAACAACTGAAGTAGACATATTGGCTGTGTTTGTTTTGTTGGTGCCTTTTGAAACATTTTAATCTATTTATTTGCTAACATGTCTTGCTCTACAGTCCAAGAAGTTTATACTCCAGTCAATGGATGCAGCCAAGATTGCTGCTGTTAGCTTATAGCTTAGCACTGTGCCATCTTGTCCAAAAGTGTTTTTAAAAAAAAAAAAAAAAAAAAAAAAAAAAAAAAAAAAAAAAAAAAGGAGGGGGGAAAAAAAAAAAAAAAAAAAAAAAAAAAAAAAAAAAAAAAAAAAGGAAGAGAGGGAAAAAAAAAAAAAAAAAAAAAAAAAAAAAAACCCCAAGAAAAAAAAAAAAAAAAAAAAAAAAAAAAAATCTGCACTCAAAATAATAGAACAAAACATTTCTCTTTCCACGCTATTTAATGCCTTTTTAATTTTCTTTTTTAAGTTAAGTTTTCTTTTCAAAGTTTTTACCCCTCAGCCAAAAAGGCTGATGCGATGTTGTCACCCTGTCAGGCGGGCGGCGTGAACACCCAAGTTTGTGAATGTGATAACTTGAGAATGAAGTCACCTAGGACTTTCAAATTCATACCATAAGTGCATCTACTAAAAATCTCGGACCTCAAGGTCAAGGTCAGAGGTCAAGTTTTCAGAAATCTTGTGAACTCAAGAACAAAGCGATGTAGCATTTTCAAATTGATACTGTAAGTTCATCTTCTAGGAGGCTGAGGGGTAGCACTGGTGGCCGACAGTATTTTTCTGTCAAGTTGTAACTTCATATATTATTCAGATACTTTGGAAACTTGTAATTAGCTGAAGAATTAGTCAGTGTCTTCACTGTTAAAATGCCTAAATCCTACTTTTTCTCCATCTCCTGCCTGGCAGATAACAGTTCTTCAGCTGTCTACTCTCCTGAAACAAGCTGACTCAAGCAAAAGGAAGCTGACACTGACCCGTTTGGCCTCTGCCCCAGTCCCTTTCACTGTCCTTAGTCTCACAGGCAACCCCTGTAATGAAGATTACCTGGCTGTGTGTGGCCTTAAGGTCAGAAACAAGCTGCTTCTTGTACAATTAAGTTTTTTCCCAAACAGAATTCTAAGTGCAAGAAAACAGAACAGTGCAGGTATTGTGCTGTTGTGAAGAAAAAAATATATATTTTGCCTTAAATAGTCATCATTGTAGAATACTTACTAGATACTCATTTTTACAAGAATATTTAGAACTATATATATTGGTATACAAATGGTTGCTACAGGAATTTTTTTTATATTTATGTATCTTGTCTTTGTCCATTAATCTTTTCCCAGGACTGCCATGTACTAACTTTCAGCAGCACAGGTTCTGTGTCTGACCATCTGGTGTTGCATCCACAACTGGCCACAGGCAACTTCATCATCAAAGCTATCTGGTTACCAGGCTCACAGACTGAACTTGCCATCATCACTGCTGACTTTGTCAAGGTGTATATTAACACATCAATTATTTTGCTTAAAGTACAAAATATATCTGTTATTTCTGTGGCATCGGTTTGTGAAAACAGCCATAGACACTATAGAAATATATATTTCTGCCCTAGGGAAAAAAAGATTGTTTAATATTTGCCTTTTTCTGTTTTTCCCCTTGGAAAACAGATCTATGACTTGTCAGTGGATGCCCTGAGTCCGATGTACTATTTCCTGCTCCCAAGTTCCAAGATCCGTGATGCTACATTCCTTTTCAATGAAGAGGGGAAGAACATTATTGTAATCATGTCATCAGCAGGTTACATGTACACTCAGGTCATGGATGAATCTAGCAGTGCTCAACATGGCCCTTTTTATGTCACAAATGTATTGGAGATAACCCACGAAGACTTGAAGGTAACTAGGATTTGAAATGAGTTGATTATGTGAAAATCCAAAAGGCATGATTATTGTCTAAACGGTTTACACTGTTTCCACCATACATGCTTTTCTGCTCTAATTTTTTTTTAATATTTGGTTCATGTGTACATCATACCTTAATTCAGTGTTCAGGATGTCTTGGAAACTAAATTAAAGAAAGCAGTTTTGAGGTAAATTATTTCTCTGTGAATCCAGGATAGCAACGGGCAGGTAGCTGGCGGTGGTGTTTCTGTCTATTACTCCCATGTCCTTCAGATGCTTTTCTTCAGCTACAGCCAGGGGAAGTCATTTGCTGCCACAGTGAGCCGCAGCACAACTGACGTGCAGAGGCTCTTCGCCATCAATGTGAAAGGGTAACACTATAAAATAGTCTGTAAAAGTCTATAAAATATAATGGGCAACTGGAAAAAAAAATATAATGAACACAAATAATTTTTTTTCCCCCTTTTTAAAGTTCCAATGGTGGCAGCAGTAAGATGTCGCCTGCACTGTGCCAGTGGTCTGAGGTCATGAACCACCCAGGCCTTGTGTGCTGTGTGCAACAGACAACGGGCATACCACTGGTTATCATGGTCAAACCTGATACCTTCCTCATTCAGGAGATTAAAACTTTGCCAGCCAAAGCTAAGGTAAACACCATTTACTGTAGTGACATGAAACTGGTTAGGATACTGTGAAAATAGAATTTCAGTAATTGGAGACAAAAGGGAAATTCAATTCTGGAGTACAGAAGTACTAGTATACATTGAAAGCTTTTCCTGTTGTCTTGTTTACTAAGAAAAGTGTTTCCCATGAATTTAATTAATTTTGCTGTTTTCTAAGGTTAACATTAATTTGTCTCTTTTTTTCAGATTCAAGATATGGTAGCGATCCGACACACTGCCAGTAATGAGCAACAGCGCACTACCATGATTCTTCTCTGTGAGGATGGAAGCCTGCGAATCTACATGGCAAATGTGGACAATACCTCGTACTGGCTCCAGCCCTCATTGCAGCCCAGCTGTGGCATAAATATCATGAAGCCGGTCCGCAAGCGCAAAGCCGCTGCTGCCAGTGAGTTTGTGGACAGTGGTTATTTTGTAATTGCCAATTACATATGATGAATGCACAGCTTGTACTAAACTGTTTGCTACTTACTTAATGTTTGCTGATACTTGACTGATGACACCTATCTGCAGCCTCTCTTCCATAAATGCCTTTACTTGTACTTTTTGATTTAAGTTTGCTAATTTTAAATGTCTACTTCAATTCAAAGTGTAATTCGTTCACATTTTCATCAGCATTTCTATAAAAATACATAAACATGTTTCTTATGGTCATCCTCCATGTAGCCAGTAGTCCAACTGATACACACAATAACTGAAAGCAACTAGTCTAGAAATGTGAGGAGCTGTGTTTACAAGAAGATCCTTGCAGATATTGTTAGAAATTACTGGGTTCTCAGTCTAATTTGAATGTAATGATTTTACTTTAAGCCACCCGGACTTCCAGTCAGGTGACATTCCCAGTGGATTTCTTTGAACACAATCAGCAGCTGACAGAGGTGGAGTTTGGGGGTAATGACTTGCTGCAGGTCTACAATGGACAGCAGATTAAACACAGGCTCAACTCCACAGGGATGTATGTGGCCAATACAAAGGTAGGGACATTTTAACTTAATGATTCTGTATTAGAAAAGGTGCAAGACACCGCTGTGCTTCTCCCTTGTTATGGAAGTTATTGCTACTGTCAGCAGTGCTTGAGTTGATTACCATGATGTAGATTAGTGGTCTCACTTAATTTAATCTAATGTATATGTATATTCATGTTATCTCTTGTGTTGAGACATTACTGTCTTTTGCCATTTGTACAATTTAACATATCTGAGTACATTAGTATATATCCAATCTAAATACAGATGAACCTGCTTTTCACAGTGAAGCTTTAACTAAAAAACTAAGGAGACATTTTTTTTAAACATGTTTTTGTGCTGTAGTCTAGAAAAAAAATATGTAAAATGACAAATGTCATGTTTTGTTTCCTTTCATTTCTCTTGTCATTCCTCCTAGCCTGGAGGATTCACTGTGGAGGCAGTAAACAACAACAGTTCAATGGTGATGACAGGCATGCGGGTTCAAGTGGGCACCCAGGCCATTGAGAGGGCTCCTTCTTATGTGGAGGTCTTTGGCCGCACCATGCAGATAAATCTGACAAGAGCTCGCTGGTTTGACTTCCCCTTCACAAGAGAGGAGGCACTGCAGGCTGACAAGAAGCTGTCCATATTTAGTAAGATCAAGAGTGTGCAGTGGTTATACCTTTCTACTTGCTGAGCTTTCTTCTTACCTGTATTGGTATTCCAGTACATATGTTTAAACATGTGAGCTGACCTGTTCATATGATTTGGTCATATGCTGCAGTCTGTTTAGATGCATCTTCTAATACACTGTGTTGTTAATTTGTAAGTTGGCGCATCCGTTGACCCAGCTGGAGTCACTATGCTTGATTCGATCAAGATCTATGGAAAAACCAAGGAGCAGTTTGGCTGGCCTGAGGATCCACCAGAAGACTTCTCCTCTGCCTCAGTTAACAATGTCTGCAGTCCCAGCCTGAACCAGGGCAATGGGACCTCTGATGGAGACATAGCCACCCCAACTACAACTAGTGGCACTGTACTAGAGAGGTATGGGCTTTTCATTTTAGGGTCAGAAAAGGTCAACACATGTTGGCATTTACGCTAGTTAATCCCCTAGGGTTGAATAAACCACTCCTAATGAACTGATGACAAAGTTTGACCACTGACTTTCTAATCTGTTATAGCTACCTTTCATCTACAGTTAGAGCTTGACATACCATTTAGACTGTGGCATCTATTCATTAAGTACCTCTATATAAAACCATTGGGTAGATTTGTCAGGGTCAGTCATCACTGTTTTTTAATGAATTCCATTGATTTGAAAGCTAAATATATTTTGCTAGAGAAGCCAAAACATTCTTTTATCTACAATTCCTCATTTTGTGAGACTGTATATATTGTGACAAAGTGCAATAAGCATATTGCCATATATGTGATGATTTTAATTATTTTAACTCATGCTGCACTTTTTAAGCATATATTGAATACAGCTGTGTAGTAGGGTTGTTGGACACAACCCTGAAATTTGAACAGCAGCCGTGAGCTCTCTTTAGAGTGTTTAGTGCATGGCTCTTATGATCATCTTTTCTTGCATGTGTCTTTTGTTCAACTGAATCATTTAATTCCACTTGTTTCTTTCCGTGATCCTCACACTTATTTTTGTTCTTTTTCTTTTGCTCCCAAAATTACAATAAAAAGTTGTGAAACTGAGTCCTTGTCAACATTGGACCGGTTAGTAACTGCCCTTTCTCTGCTTGTTTGTGTGGTTTCGTGCATGTGTGCCAGCTTGTTTGTCTATGCCTGCAACCGAACATACCATGCACCATTTCCACACCTGTACAGCAACAGAAACATTTTTTCCCTGACATTTATTCTTGCATTCAGTTTTGTTTGGCATTTAGAGTAGCAGCAGAATAATAATGCTTTTTTTTTTCTATATGATTGGTTGTTTAAAGAATAGTCCACAGGAGATGCAGAGTTGACGTTCTTTCTCAATTTCAGGTTGGTGGTCAGCTCCCTTGAAGCTTTGGAAAGCTGCTTTGCAGTAGGTTCATCCAGTGAAAAGGTAAACACGTGAAGACTTTATTCTTTATTGCATTTTAAAAGCAGAACTATGTTTAAATGAATCTCTGTTATCAACATGCTTGTGTTCAGGATGCATTGGTAATTCATATTAACTCTGTAGGAGAAAAACAAAGCTGCAGCACTGGAGTTGGCAACTTTACTTCTGTCGATGCCAACACCTGTAGGTGTTCAGCAGCAGACCAAGGGACTTCTTGCCAGTCTGCACACCAGCCGTACTGCCTACCACAACCACAAGGTGAAAAGAGAGGCCAAATTTATAGCATTATTTAAGCTCATTATGTTCTGAAAAATGTGCATACTGTTTCAATTCTAATGAATACCAAAAAGCCTCAGTTCTCAGCTTGAACCACTATCTTCCTCCTCTCATCAGGACCAGTCTTTGCTGAGCAATGCGGTGCAGTGTCTGAATAGTTGCAGCCGTGAAGGGAGGGAGCTTGACCCTGATGTCTTCCAGAGACTTGTGATCACTGCCCGCTCCATTGCAATCATGAGACCCAACAACTTGGTGCATTTCACAGAAACAAAATCATTGCACCATGACTCGGGTAAGAAGCTGTTCTTCTTGTGAGAAATGTTGGGAAAAGACTAGGAAACTGTAATTTATGTGAAAATGTTTTATATGGTTACACAAGTATTCTTGTGTAACCATATAAAACATTCATCTTGATTTTTGTTACTTGGAGACATACTACTTTGTACTTATCACTTTGAATGACACACCTTGGAAACTTAATGACTTAAAAGTATCAAACTCACTGGTGTTCTTCTCTTCCTAACTCAGAAATGACAGAGGATGGACAAAAGCATGTGGATAGTGAGAACTGCAATTTTATTGCACAACTGATGAATAACTTCTGGAAGCTCCATGCCCTGAAACCAAAGAATGCCTTTCTTGCTCCTGCTTGCTTGCCTGGTAAGTGCCACTTTGCAAGAATGTTGATTGTTAAATGTGTGTGTATGTGATGAATAATGTGACTCACTTAAATCTTATGTAAATCATTTAAACATAGTGTACTGCCCAACAGCACCAATATATTTGTGTTCTGTACAAGTAATTGTAAGTAAGACTCGTAGTCTGTAAATGCGTTTTTTTTTTTTTGTTTTTTGTTTTTTTTTTAAAATTTAAGGCCTAACTCATGTGGAAGCTACAGTGAATGCCTTGGTAGACATCATCCATGCATACTGCACATGTGAGCTGGATTACATCAATATAGCCTCCAAAATCTACATGCAGATGTTACTGTGCCCTGTAAGTATAATAGTTTTATTGAGCACTAATTCTATATTTCCATTGGTCATGACATAAAACCGCTAATCATTTTGTTCCTTATGTAACATTTTAACATTGCTGTTAAGTGTAGTTTTTTTTCCCCACTAACACTGTAATATGTACCTTATCAGTAGTCTTGTTTTTATGTGGCTTTACAAGGCTACTAATAGGCATCATGTTTATTTAACAAATTTTGGCAATTGGTTGACGTAATTCTAATCTAACAATCAGAAGGATCTCTTACATGGATCACTGTACTTAAAGGCCGAAGTCACGAGGTAACCAATCTGTATTTAACAATTTACAGGACACTGCTGTCAGCTTTTCTTGCAAGCAGGCTTTGATCAGAGTGCTTAGACCGAGAAACAAGCGACGTCATGTGACCCTTCCATCTCCCCCACGTTCCAACACACCTATGGGTAGGTTTGCTAAAGCTTAATTCAAAATATTTATTGTATGGTACTAGATGTACATGAATTTGAAAAAAAGCTTGTTTGGGCATTAAAATCATATTTATATATTATATGATATCATTATTATCATATTAACAAGACTTTAGGGATCCTCTAAATGTTTGTGGTTGATTTCCTTTATCAGGAGACAAGGATGATGATGATGACGATGATGCAGATGACAAAATGCAGTCATCGGTGTTGACTGGTGGAGAAGAGGGTCGACAGGAGAGCCAAGAACAGAGTGAAGTGGACCATGGCGACTTTGAGATGGTGGTGAGACAGAGGACAAATAGTCTGTAGGCTGTACCTGACATTTGACTTGCATTGTTTAGACTGTGGGAGTAAACTGATGTGTGTCCCACACATTCATCGCAAAAGTATACTACATGTCGCATGTTGAATAATTGGAAAAATGCACCTTTTTTGTGCTTCACAGTCTGAGTCTATGGTCCTGGAGACAGCGGAGAATGTCAACAATGGAAATCCGTCTCCCCTCGAGGCTCTGCTTGCTGGAGCTGAAGGTTTCCCCCCCATGCTTGACATACCTCCTGATGCAGATGATGAAACCATGGTAGAGTTAGCAATTGCTCTGAGCCTGCAGCAGGATCAACAGGGTAAGTTACCAGAAAATCCCAAATAAAGCAGTAATTCTGTGACTAGTGTGACTTCTTACTAGTCCCACTCAACATTACAGTCTTCCCTATGTATGCTGAAACTATTCTAAATTTGTTTAAACCTTGAAATTCATAGAACATTTCCATTTTTCTTATCTATGATAGTTTTGAGTTTGTTTTTTTTTTTTTTTAGCTAAATTAGTTGTCACCCAGCACAAAAAGTTATTTAAACCCTCATTTTTCTTAGGTCAAGTTATTTTAATTTTTCTGCTCTGCAAAATTTGATGTTTCACCCTTACACATTTTCATGGAAGTTTGGGCACAAGTCAGTGCTTAAACACACTTTTTGACATTTTTAGGCAGTAGCAGCAGTGCTCTTGGGCTTCAGAGTCTTGGCCTGTCTGGCCAGGCCCCAAGCTCCTCTTCACTTGATGCTGGCACCCTGTCAGACACCACTGCATCAGGTAATAAGACCATCTTCATGATCAGCCGGAAGCTAGTTTTTCATACTTGCAAAGTCACTGTTGCAAGTCAATTAAACTAACTTGTTTTTAAAAGGTTCAAAAATAAAATAACTTTGTTTAAATTTCAAAAAATAAAAACTATAATGATATCCTATCCTGAAGCTCATAACCTCATCAGTGGTACAGCATGTAGTTGTACTGCTCGTATCTGTAAGCTGGCCAATGTCAAATTAACCTGTGTAATTTGATGCCACACTGGCTACAATGGCTTCAGCAGCACGTTGTTTTGATTGTACTGCATGCTCTTTGCATTGTTGGTGCACAAGTATAAACTAAGATCATGTATCCTGGCCAGATGACCGCGGTGTATTTACTGTTACAGCTATTGCTATGATTTCAGCCCCGGCATCAGATGATGAGGGCAGCACAGCTGCTACTGATGGTTCCACATTGCGGACCTCCCCAGCTGAGCACGGCGGCAGCGTGGGCTCAGAGAGTGGAGGTTCTGCTATCGACTCTGTAGCAGGGGAGCACAGTGGTGGGTGATTTGAGTAAAACAGGCCAGTTTAATATTGAAAACGCTATGTATGCATGCCCCGAATTAGCGGTAGTATCTAAAATATGTAGGAACTTGTATATGCATTTACAGAGTTCTTTTTCAGCCCCTTAATAAGTATTAGACTTCAAACTCCTTTAGACATTAATTTTCTCTAATCCCCAATAACCTTCTGAATACGGTAGTTCTTAGTTTACAAATTATAATATAGAGTATGTCACCTATCCTATCATTCCCTTTGCCCATACCTCTTTTTTTTTTTTTTTTTTTTTTTTTTTTTTTTTTTCTTTTTTTTGGGTTTTTTTTTTTTTTT
>VUQS01027093.1:8919-30809 GCA_015108495.1 Heterochromis multidens | reverse complement strand
TCAAAACCAATGAAAAAAAAAAAAAAAAAAAAATTTTAAGGTTAAATTAAAAAAAAAAAAAAAAAAAAGCCTCTTGGCAGGACTTGAACACAAGCACATACCCCAGTTCTCGACACCCCTGTGGTCACATTTCAGAGATGACGTTTAACTTTAAAGCAACTGTAAAACTGTTTGTTTTGTCTTGCATTGCAAAGACAGAGCGAGTCCGCATACGAGCGCAGTCTGAGGCCCTGAAATCAGAGGGAAGGGCAAGTTTTGTTAGTTTTATTCAAGTCAAATTAGAAACTCTGGTCAATCTTGTTTTAAGTGAAAACGTCTTACTTGAAGCTTGGATACCTAACAGAGCTTTAATACAAAATGGCACACTGCTTTCCTTCTTTGACCCAGTGTTGAACCAAGATCCTAGTTACCCACCTTCCCTGCTTCATCAATCATGATCAATCATTACCTTTTCAAGAGGCAGAAAATCGAATTTAGAAACAAAGAGCACTGCATCTCGCATTGTCGTCGCTTCCAACTCTCGTCAAATCCTATTTAAAGCTCTTTTCACTGCAGCCCCTCTGGGTTTGGATCGGGATTTGGCTCTCAGCATCAAAACCAAACCCCTAACAGATGCCGCCGCAGACTGCGCTGCCATCGAGGCAGTAGCACAGACCCTGACACAACTGTCGGTGGCCTGCTGGCTAATCTAATTTTCCCACCAATAGCTCACAGCTCTGAACAGAGATGCTCTGTGAGGAACTGAGTGACAGATATACATGATAACTGAAAAAATAAATAAATCTTAGATTTGTCAGTGATTATTAATGGCCATGGAACTGTAAGCAAAGAGCTGTGTTTCAATGACTGACTCAAGGACACTTTAAAGGTGAAAATGATGAGAAAAGAGCATTTGAGGCATTCAATGCGTCGCTGTGACAATGGTGAAAATAAAGCTACAACATAAAACTTTTAACTAAAGGTTTTGATATATTTTCAGTCCTGTCCTGACCCATCGGCAACAGATCGTGTTTACCACAAGGAAAACGTTTTATACCTCTTGAGGAGGTCTTAACCTCGAAGGAAGCCATAAGCTAAAAAGGCCAGACAGGCATTGAAGAGCAGATGGTGGATACAGTCAATCAGCAGTTAAAAGAAAAATCAATGCATTCATCATTTCTTGATCACTACTTGTCTGCCCAACGCACATCTTTCTTAACTGCTCTGCAGCACAGTAAATATTCCTGCTACGACTTCCTTGCCCTCAACAAGAATTAATCCTAAAGATTTCCACTGGGCTCAAACCATTTTACACACACCCACAGACAAAAGCACCCTTGCCAAATTGTCCACATCGACAGCTGATTACAGCAGGGAGAAGGCATGAGCACTCCCTGCCTAAATGTTTATGATGATAGTGATCTGTGGGGCATAAGAAAGGCATCGCCATGGCAACCGCTGCCCTGCTTTGCCGAAACAAAGGGAGAGAAATGAGGCAGAGAGAAGATAAATAGACCCCTATTATTGAAATGGTGCATTCCTGTGAGGATTAACAGGAAACAGATACACACCCAAAATAGGTAAGATCCAGCGTAAGTGTGTCTGTGTGTGTGTGTGTGTCTGGGAGGGTTGGAGGATGAGTTGGAGATTTTGAGACAGAGCAAAATAGAGAAAGCGGAAAACAGACTCATGGGGGGGGAGGAAAAAAAAAATCATGATAAGTGAAACAAAAAGAAAGTCTGTGATTGGCAGCTGTGTAGAAAGCAGAATATTTAACTGAGGCGACCTAAAGTCGGGGTTGACCTCATCTGAATACCGCAGCTCCTTGCCTGATATGATCCCACCCACTCGTCTTAACAACACCCATCCCATTTCCTTCTTTCCACATAGTTTCCAAGGAAACAAAGTTATCTGAGGTGCTAGATGGAGAGAGAGATGAAAAACTGAAGGGTGATCTTTTCCCGACTGGTATCGGACTGGACCAACAATAATGGCAGTAACTGCCTCAGATGCCATAGACGGGGCATGATTTATTCAGAGCTGTCTGTAAGCTCTGGGAAACACACACTCTCTCTCTCACACACACACACACACCACAGTCATCCCTGCAATACTCGTGTTTTCTTCCTCACTCATTATCCTCTTCTCTCTCTCCTGCCTTCTGTCTCAGGTCTCTCATCCCAGCATCATTCTTTTCCTGCTCCCCTCAATGTTTCTTTCTTGCTTGCCATTTTCTCACAATATGATACAAAGAAAGACCACGCATACTTTTTTTTTCTCTTCCTTTTTTCTTTTACAAGCACACACAGACAAGTCTAAGGCGCATGTAGATGAATGTGGGCATATGTATGAGCTGAAACATCTCCACTGAGTCATTCCCTTTCATTTGGCCGTCGGTGCTCCAGTGGGGGTTTAAACAGGTTTTGTAATGTTCTACTGAGATCCGGGAGTAATGAAATATCTGAGCATGAGTTTGTGTCTGGAAGGAGGTCACCAAATATGACAGGAAGACATCTGGAGGTGGAGAGTGAAGTGGGAACATCAGCCAATCTGTAAACTTCAGTAAACACAGACAGAACCAAAACAGTCTTTCCCTTCCAAGTTTGTCATATCCACGGGTTTCACCCGCCTGCAAAACACCCCTGGCTTTTCTTTAAAGCCGCCCCTTTTCTCTCAGAGAACAGGTGTGTCCAATTGGTGGGTGAAGGAAGGAAGGACAGGAGCAGGGTGACAGAGAGATAGCTCGGGATCTCCCTGAAAAGGGGAGGAATGAGGAAATCTAAGATTCTGTTTATCCAGTGGTTGTATCCTCTCATCTCAATGCTCTCTCTTGAAATCCATGGTGGATGTGATTCAGTGTTCCCTTTTCTGACCCCAATGTAATGATTTTTAAGAGCAACATCAGTGCTGTCTGGTGGAGATACATTTAGTTTCACTCCAATGAGAGAAGCAGTTCATCAGTATCGCTCCATCCCCCAAAATCACTTGGGCCCTACTAGTTATTTCAATTTTTTTTTTTTTTTTTTTTTTTTTTTTTTTTTTTTTTTTGTTTTCTTTTTGTTTTTGTTTTTTTTTTTTGTACCTGTGTTCTTAGATTGGTTTGAAGAAGACGATAATAAAGCATCACTGCCCTCTGGGGCCTATGATCATTTGAAATCGACTGATAGAAAATTACTTTTCCACCAGTAATAAAGCACCACACTTTGCCTAACCTTTGAACTCCTGCCACTGTTGCCCCTGGCTCTCTGCCACTTGTGAATTGTAAAGTCCAGCATGACATTCAGACACATGTGAACGCTCTCATGTTTTGAATGCAATTAAAAGGTTGCTCTGTGTTTTTCGCGAGTAACTGATTAAAACCCCATGGGAGTAAATACAGTGGTTGATGAAAAATTTAATAAATAATGATGTTTACAATAAAACTGTAAGTAAGTTTATTTTCAACATATATGATTTAGTGTAATCTTAAGTGTACAATAACTCACTCTTTCTAGGGGAATGAGCTGTTAACTACCTTTATTTGAATCATGTGAATTCCTCAGGCCCTTATACTAAACTCATCTAGATACTTAAACACTGTTCCTAAATTACCTAATGACATGTCTTGTTAGCATAAAGTATTACTTGTGCAAAGCATATTGATCCTAATTTAAATGTACAACTATATGCATATTGATTATCTGAAAACCATTAACACAATGATTGAACAAAGAGAGGCATATCTTATAGTTAATTATTTCTTAGATACCGATAGTAGGATGTAAAGTGGTTAGCTTAATCATTATGCAAGGAGAAAAAAGTGGTGATAAATGAATATTGTTTATGATGCATGAAGCAGTGTGTTCTTGTGTCCTTGTGGTTGACTTTTCATTTGTGGATGGTAAATACAGTAATATACTATACAATGAACACACAGAGAGAGGGAGAGAGAGAGAGACTAATTAAATTTTAAGAATTTAAGTACCCAAAATACTGTAGACCACTTTAAAGTCTTTTTCTGTCCCTGACATAATAGATAAAAGACTTAAGCAAAATTAAAGTTCCTGTAAATATATTGTGCAACACTCTTCTCAAATCAAAAATAGCAGGAGGGCATGCTGGATTCCACAGGAAAGGTGCAAGCCTCCATCAGGAGTGAATGTTGACAGAATGAGACATTGTACTTTTGAGCCATGAAATTACAGGCTGGTAAGCCCAAGGCAGTCACCAGGTGTGACTGATGCAATCAGGGCCTGCTTGGACAAATTCAGCGTTGTTCACCAACGTTCCTGCATGTCAATCATGTTATAGATCTCCAGGATATAACTCATCACAAGGACCAAACATGAATAATGAAGATAGTTTATGAATTTGTGTATATGTCGTCTATTATTTTCCTATTGGCTTCTTCCATCTTTGGCTTATTTTTCAAATGCCTCATAGGTACACAAAAATTTAGTTTGTCACTGGACACATGGCAGCTCCAACTAGTGAAATTTATGTCTTACTCTAGGAATTCTGTTTTTCTTAATGACTGCAACTACCCTACACTCACTCATTGTAACCCCATTGTATTATAACCCCTAAAATTAAAAATAATGACAAAATATGTTTCTCTTATCTTAGTTTCTGTAATGCATTTTTATTTATTTATTTTTATTTTATTTCATTTTATTTTTTACATCAGAACAGATTCATCCATTTGATTCCTACCAATTGCAACTTCATCCCATTGAACAAGTTCTAAGGTAAACTTTCTAGGATGTTCGAACAGGGGGTGGTCTCTGTAGAGAGGTAACTGTGCTGTTCTCCACTGTACTGTGACAATTACAATGAATCAAAGCTGCTGTGTGGGGGCCTTTAAACTTCTCCCTCCCTGGTTCCAACACCTGTCCTCGGGGCACCAAGATTTATGTCTCTGTCCTGCCAATGAACTGTTGTAGCCTCGGCTTTCTCCTGCTGTGTGTGCTTTTGTGTATGAGAGTAGATGTATATGAGTGTGTGAACACTTGTAATCTTACTCATGGTCCCGTCTTGGGACAGTTAAACTTTTGGATTGGCTAAACAATGAACTCTGCGGTTTAACTAACAATGCATAACCCCTGTCTATTGGGACACTTCACTCCCTGGGCAGAAAAACTCAAAAATGACCACCCTATTAATTGGTTTTCTAGAGTGTATGAACAGATGTGGGTTTGTCAAATTAACTATGAACCAAACTTGCTTAGTCTGAGAAATCAGCATTTTATAGACAAAGACAAAAGGAAAAACAACAGCTTACTTATTTAACTGGTTTGAGCTAACATAAATAGTGGAATGGCAACATTATGGCATGTAACAATTTTATCAACAAATGGTTGGGTTACAGTTTAAATTAAGATACACATATATGGACCATTACTTAATAGCACATGAACTATTAATATCCAGGGCATTCATTGGTGACTATAAAGCCATTATTAATGCCCTAAGTGGAAATCATGGTAACTCATTTGTGTCCATTTGTGCAGGTATTTAGCTATGCAAAGTGAAGGATTTTGGCTATGAAACCTATTCAGAATGTTTGCGTGTAGTCCTCCAGAAAAATAACAATGTGTAGCCCAGTGTGGATGACTATGCTCATGTAGAATGCTTATTGGCTGAAGACATGGTTTGAACAGAAAGAGAGTGAAAGCAGAAAGTAATGTTAAACAGGAAGAAATCCAAAAAAAATGCCATGGCATTCAGTCAGTGCAAGCAAGACAAGAAGTGCTTGCACTGTGAAATCTAAAAATAGACATCAGTTAAAACCTACCAAAGTGAAAACATCTCTACTTTTACATCTCAAACAGCGTTCTATCCTATAAAGGATCTCAGATTGCCTCTTTGATTCCATCCAATAAATTATTGCCATCTCAGGGCTGCAGCTGGCTCTCTGCGTGCAGGCTTGCCTCTGCTTTACTTTGAGCCACTGGAATCTATCATTACTGTCATTTTCATGGGCATGTTCATGTCCCATTAACAAAGCCTGGACCTGGGCAAGGTGTGAGACCAGCAGGCCTCTGAGGCCAGAGTGGAAGTGTAGTGTGAAGAGATTTTTAATAACTTCTTTTGCATGTCAGCAAGAAAAGTCTTTTCAGTGGAGAGGGGATGTCAACTCCTGTTTAATAAAACAGGCAAGTTCAACAGGTGTAGGCTCAAGAAGAATTTACTGATTATCATGCATGTGTGAGAAATAACTTGGTTGACCAATTGTACTAAATTCAAACAATTTTTTAAATGTCTTTATTTTTTTTTTATTTTTCATTTTTTCATTGCTAATACACACTTAATTTTTCTTTAGTATTTTTATGTAGACAGTTCACCATGTCATGTAGTGCTCAAGCCTCTTATTTCAGCTGTGACTTTTTGTTGTTATTTTACTAATATACTGTATTTAATATACTTTTTTAAAATAAAGGTGAGTTCATTAAAATCTTTTTTTTAGAGATATGTGGTCCTTACAGGACAGCCACACTACAAACATGATTTTATAGAACATGATGCATTACTGTAGATTGAACAGAATATAAAGTATTTAAACTGAGCTCAATGTTAAACATCTGCAGCAGTAATATGGATCCATATAACAACGGGAAGGTGCATTTTCTGTAAAATAAGTAATTTGATTTTTGAAACTTTAAGTAAAATGTGCCAATAATACACAGTTTGTGTGGTGAGATAGAGCGGTATTGCTACTTTTACTAAAAGAAAGATTATGAAAATTATTTTACTAAAAGAAAGATTATGAAAATTATTTTACTAAAAGAAAGATTATGAAAATTATTATGACAATGGTTACCCCCTATCATTGTCACTTAATACTAATACTAATACTAATACAGTCTTGGGACAACATCATGAAACTGAAAATGTATGTTTTAGTCTGCTCCACTTTGTCTTGATGGTGTATTAAATAGTGGAGGAAGATTTGTTGTCTTTTTTGGGACAGGAGGTAGGGTCATCATCTGTGCTTGTTTTTCTATAAAAGTCACTGCGCGCCAGTATATTAAAGACAGAAAAAATAGCATGTGAAGCACAGATAACAGCTGCACTTGGTTTCAAGTCAATACAAAGAACTTCTTTGTATGTTATTACTTCCATCTTAGCCATGAAAGGTGCCAGCAACAACACAAACAAGAGGTAGACCACACACTAGTTGTTCTAGATATGTTTGACACTCCCCCATAACAGTACACAGCTTCAACATGTAGACAATGGTTTGCAAAGCTCTACATAGGACCAATTTGCAATCCTTCATCCTACATCCTAATTGCTGTTTATTGGTAGTAAGCAAGGATTTTTTTATTATTAAATCTGATTTCAATATACTAAGTGTCAAATTACTAGTGAATTTGTTTTGAGCAAGACCCTACCTTAGGTGAACATAGTGTTTACAAAGAGTTTACATTTAGAGTTATTTGGACTGTCCTACCACTGTACTTTTAGATGAAGTAATTAATTTTAGATGAGAGCTGGAGCCTATCCCAGCTGTCTTACTGTCTTAGGGCAAGAGGTGGAGTACACCCTGGACAGGTCGCCAGTCTATCACAGGACTTCAGTAATTAATAGTTTTATTTATTTAAATTTTAAAGTTAGGAGCCAGCATAGACTGTGATAAGCAAGTTGTTAATGGTGAAATGTAATATTTCATGGCAATATGTTGATATAAAGTTTTAATAATACTCTGTATATTAATGCTCAGATTTAAATTAAGGGGATCTGAACTTATGTTGTTGGTGCTAGGTGTTAAAATATTGCTAACCTCCTCTTTTTGCAGTCTGTGTTCAGACTTCGCTATCATCCTGTTGAGTGGAAGGGGCACCACTATAGTGTTTTCCCCAATGCCAGCAACAATTTGAGTCATCTTTTCCCTGAGCTTCTGTGACATTCTCCTGATGCCAATAATACGCCGTCCTCATAAATATGATGGGCTCTTAAAGAACTCCCAGGACACTGCTTAAATCCATTTGAAATATGCATAACGTTAGCCATCTCTCTGACTATTTTGAGGAAGTGAGACATGGGGATAGACATGTCGCTTTCTATAACATTACTAGATCATTTAGGCTCACACACTGTTTTGTTTTTTTGTTTTTTAGGAAATCAAACTCAGCAAGAATGCAGGATATCTAATAAACATGGAAATTCAATCAATAACATTAAAAGACTCAGTTAATCCATTGAAAAAATAGTGTAGCTTTTTTTTCTTTTTAAATAAGCTGCATGAACTTCACAAAAAAGAAAAAAAAACTTACACTGCTCATCAAAGCAGAAGGAAGGCACTCATAGATCCCAAGCTATCGAGGAATAGAGTTCAGAGTGAAAATATCGAGCTTTAAACGGTAGCTTTTAAAAGGTAAATGGAGCCAAAATGCTTCAACCAATAAATTTGCCCCCAGAGACAAGAGGGAATGAGTAGCGGGCAGAATAATACATGTGGGCGAGGGGGTAATGAATTGGAAGGGATGCAGAAAATGTGCAGTGCTGTGCATGGCCCTTTGAAATGGATGGGGAGTTTGCAGAAAATACTGCTCAGTAACCCTCTGAAACGTCTTCATCCATGAAAAATGAGTATCCTCCAGCTAATTTGGATGGTATGACTCTGTATTCACTGGATAGGAATGGATATGTACA
The DNA here is from genome assembly GCA_015108495.1 of Heterochromis multidens. Lineage (NCBI taxonomy): Eukaryota > Metazoa > Chordata > Actinopteri > Cichliformes > Cichlidae > Heterochromis > Heterochromis multidens. Next base: position 22,196 of record VUQS01027093.1, on the reverse strand, counting down.
TTGGTTTGCACCATTATACAGAAAGAGTGTATTGTTGGCTACAGAGCCATCTGCCCCACAGTGGGAGCTTCCTGTTGTTCTCAGAGATTTCTCATTTGAACACACTGATGGGATTTTAAAGAGTGTTATCTTTTAAGCCAAGAGTAAGCACTGTGCTTGGTACTGACTTTGGCAAAGCAAGTCAGAGGTCTGTTCTCAGCCAGCCTACTTGAGCTGTGTGCCCATTTAAGAGGAGTGAAGTGTTTTCAATTATCCTGTCATTTTAGCAAGAAGTTTGCATGTTATGCTTAGTTCCCTTTTACACATTTGAAAGAAAACTAAAGTGAATTATTGCAATGTTGAGCATTTTTTGGCTTTGCGAAATGCATGGCATCTTTATGATTTCTATAGCAACTGTTTTTGATTATGACAACAATTTCACACCCTACTTCAAAATGTGTGCGCTACAAGGCAGAAAACACATGAGCAGCTTTGATGCTTTTAGGGCTGTGGTCAGTGAAATGATAGTGGTTCTTAAACTGCCATTTGTTTCATGCATTTCTTAATTTACACTTTTTTTTTAATCTATGATATACATGCTGCCATAGATCATTGACCATTCTGGGATAGTAGTTATTCTAAGTACTAGGTTTGTCTCTTGAAGTATGCAGGTGCGTACTAAGGATCTAATCAACATAGTCATTCTTGAACACAGAGAAACCAGAAAGCTGTGTAGGTAGACACATAACCCCATCCACCAACTTTGCTGTTATTTTGGCCAGGGGATGTTGATTGCTATCTCATTCTTTGCACTGTGTAAAATCATTCAGGTGGCCTTTGTAGCTTTTTAACTTTCTACACATAAAGTGAGAGTTTTTCATGAACATGCAGTCATAGTGAACACAACACAACAAAATGGAGTGTATTATATATACAAACCAGTAATGCTTTCCTTAAAGAACAGCTTTGACAATCTCTTGTAGTTGATGGAATTTCCTCCTGGGGCCTCTGAACTTCTCCTTCAGTCAACTGATGAAATATTTAGCATTACAATAGCAGCCTCTTTAAGAAAGGAGCGTGTCACTGACTTGGGCCCATTGTTGTGTCCAGCACTGTTATTGTGTGTTTTTGATGTTAATCTGTGGTATTTTAAATAACTGTTGACAATTGTTTTGTTCATTTCTTGATGTCACTCCTGGGTTGACATGTTTAGGAAAAATCAAAGGAAATTTGGCTAAGAAGCAGAAGGTACACATGATCAAATGCAAAATGTATAATATTCTTGCTCTAAACCTCAAATATGTAAAGGTTGTTGTTGTCGTGACAATTTTACTACAAAAAAATCTGTGTTTATTGTATGGATTTCCTGCACAGAACACAATCCAAAAGTAACTTTGGGAATTAAACTCAGCTCTTATTTCTCTCTTTCTTTTTTTTTCATTGGAGTGTTGAAAAATAGATGGAATTGGGGACAGAGCAAGGTGTTGTATTCAATAAATGGGCTTTCATGTGATAAATTGAACGTTATTCATATATGAGTGCACACTGTTTTTTGGTTATTCTAGAGAGAAGTTGCTTCTTGCTGCCCAGGGACCCTTTTCCTTTTAACTGAGAAGCGATTCAGGAGCGGTTTAGGATGGTGTGTGTGTGTGTGTAGGAGTGGTGGGGTCTGGGTGGGGAGGGGGTCTGGGTGATGGTGGGGCAATCTCTACAGACTTTGATACAATTACTGTGCCTTCCCCTCTCCTTCCGCACCACTTCTGGCCACGCTCTCGGTGCGCTCTGGGAATAGAAAGGCCTAGCTATCTGGCAGAAGATTTGGTCAGTCAGGCATCAAATGCAGGGCCCTCTTCTCACACTCTGTGCTGGGGTGGGCACGCTGGGGGACCTGCATTGTGCATTTTCACACACTTTTCTCAGAGGGGCAGCAGGAATCCTTAGCCTTCTGAAGGAAAAGTGGGTAAAGAGAGAGAGAGAGAGAGGCAGAAAAACACAGTAGAGGAAGAGTGATGGGGAGAATGAGGGAAATAGATGGAGCAAGAGTGAGAAATATCGAGGGAGAAAGATGGAGAGAAAGTAGTAAAATAGGTCCAGAGGCTAGACAAAAAGCATCAAGGCTTCAGGCGACATCAAAGAGACAAACAACAGCTCATCAGATACAGGAATGGTTCTTTCCGTTTTTCTTTTTTTTTTTCATCTGTCTGCTGTGTCCCAGCCCCACCACCACCTCTCTCTAAAAGGTAGAAAAGGTTTTATTCTGGGAGGTTCGAGAGTTGACCCTTTGTGGGTGTGTGACAGTAATGGCCGTGGGCTATAGGGCTCAGGGTCAGGGTGAAAACAGGGAATGTATTTCTATTCATGGCTTCGGGGCACAGGATTTGTTCAAAGACTAATGTCACACAAGTATTTTTTTTTTTTTCGAGAAAAGTAAGGTGTAAAAGAAAGGCGTAACCCCTCGAGCCAGAAATTTCCATCACCCGGCAAGGAGGCTCTCTTATTTCTCTTTACTATCTCCACACAAAAAGTAACTTTTTTTTTCTTTTTTTTTTGGATCAGCTCAAATAATTTTGAGACATAGGGCAAAGGGCAACACATATTATTTGTCTGTGAGCACTGGGGCAAAAAGAACAGAGGAAGCAATAGTGGAGCAGTGTCACACGAACATGCAAATATCTAAATTTCCACATTGCTACTCCAGAAATCCTTTGACTGGCAGGACAAAGATCCCCTGTGCACCTCTCTTTAAGTGGCTGTCTATCTACAGAATAAAACAATGCAATACCAGAGTTCAGTTGTCGCGTTGCTTGGCAGAATGTTCTCTTTTATCATTTTGGCAAAAAGCATATGTTGAGAGCATTGTAGACCCTAATGAAGGAAGTTAAAGATAAGGCAATAATGGGATGCCTTTTCTAACTTGCTGTGAATGTGTATGTGTTTAAATGACTAGGGAGGTGGGCAGTATTGTGGAGATAGGTCTGGCAATGTGAGACAAGAGGGTGGTCTGTGTCTCTGTACAGGTAGACGTGAGTGAATTAATTAATTCAACACAGATATACTAAACTTCTGTTACTGAATAAAGCGCTTTAACCATAATTGTAGGTTGTCACAGGGAATTAATTGTTAAAGTAAAAAACTGCGCCTAAGGAGACTTAGGTGCAGAACTAAGAACTTTGTCTACAGGTTGTCTGGTGCTGCTACAGTAACACTGAAAAAATTAGCAGTCATTTTATTTATGCTGTTTTCTTTTAGAATGAATCTGCTTTTATAACACAAAATGCTTTGCATCTGAATACTTGATTTCAAATTGTGTTAATCAGTCTTACGTTAAACAGTTAATCATGTGTCACTCACGCCACAGAGCAGCTTACACATAGGTAAAGCTGCGCTATGCTTTAATTCCCTACTTTTTATGATGTTATTAGTATTATTACATAGTGTAGCATACAGTTTGGTGGTTCATGTCCCAGCTAAAGGTAATATCACTCATCTCCAAAAAGTTGTCCTTGTATTGACATAATTAAATACAACCTCAATATCATTTATAGTGGGTAAATATCTGCTACTAACATGCACATATTTAAAAGGACTATAAAGTTAAACAAAATATCCCTCTTCTAGAGGCGGGCAGTGTATGAATATTATTATTGTTCTGCATCTCTGTGAAAAAGGGAGAGAGACGTCCTAGCCTTCTTTATTGCAGTGTTAAGGCCCAGGTAATGCCTCAGAATAATGCATGATAAGGCAAACATAGGCACTCCTTTCAAAATATTCAAATGTGATCGGCGGAGTGGAAAATAAAGCAACGTGGATGGGTGGAATGACTTCCCTCTTCTCCATACTCCATCATAATATTCATATCGCCACTCATTTTCTCCTTTACTTTGTTTTTCAAAGTGACCCTAACACTGGAGGAACAAACAATAGGGTTTTTCAGGGGGGTTAATTAAGTTATATGAAGCACAGGTTTACCTCACCCCCTCCAAGCCTAGAGGTGTGGTGCAGATTTAGGAAGCAAAGCAAAGTTTAGCCTTAATTTATTGCCATTAATTTGACTACTGGACTCTAAAAGCTGTGTTAGTTGATGCCTAATAGCCAGTGCATCAACTGCATAGACATCTGTTTATCTGGGTAGACACAACTGCATTATACTCTTAGAACTCACAGAAATTTCAAATTTTTTTTTAATATAGTCTCTCCTTTCCCTCATTTTTCTATGCTAATGTAGCAACAGTAAATTCATATTGCCCTGTAATATCCATTCATCCATTCATTTTCTCCCACTTATACTATTCAGGGTCCTGTAGTATATTTTTTCCAAGTTCTCATCTTCAACCAACACAGAAATGTCTACACTTCAGTTTTCATTATTTGCATGCTTTGGCCCTAACCTGCATCCTTCCACTGATTTTCTAAACTGAAGTTTGCTTTGTGTTTTTTCTGACTATGATGGCAAAATTGTTGGGATGCACTGAAAATAATATTGTGAACACCATGGATATATTGTTGTTCTTTGTGTTTACCCTGCCCTCTTGCTTGATTAACATGGTTCATATTCTAGAGCCCATATCCGGGATTCTCCTTAAATGAGCCTCTTAGGCTGCACTTCCTGATAAGCTCTATCTAACTCATATCTCCTATTAGGGGACCTAAAGGCTCCAGTCCAACCATCGTCTAAATTCAACATTAGGTGTTTAACCAATAAGACCAAAAATTGCTTGTTTGGTGATACACTGTAAACACAACTTTTGACTACATGTGTTCTCAGAAAATTAAACATTGCAAGGAATCAGAGGTTATGAATGAACTACAGCCCACTATGTGTTAGACAGAGCAAAAGGTTGGGGACATTATCAGTCTAGAGCATTGTTATTTTGGTGTATAACAAATCCAAAGTCACCTGATATTGCCATTTAACTTTGTCACTCCTTAATGTGTCTAAATTTTATCATATTTCCTTATGGTGAAAAGCTATAGGAGAAATATCATATGTGAATTATCTTTATAGTTTCCTAATTGTTTGCCAAGATTAAAATGGCAGTTTGCTTATTTGGCAAAAGCTTCTCAATAAAAGGGAATGAAGTACTGAATCATAAAGACCAAAGTACACGTTGTGTGGTCCAATTTTTGGATTACAATGAAGACAACAGAAAAAAAAAAAAGCCAAGATTAGCCTACTTGGAGAGAACAGTCTACTTGGCAAGTAAGATCTTAATGCAACGATTAAAGCCATGGAATACCGCAGAAGTGCCTGGTTGAAAAACCATGTCATGCCCAAAACTGCCACAATTACTCCTGCATTACCTGCCTGCTTTTTATGCAGAACTGCAAAACTGAGAGGCTCAAAAAGCTGCTGCATGTTAAATAGGTATTAAAATTGTATAGTTTTAATATGTCCAGGTAGAGGAAAATATTCAAATGCATCCATTTATCTTGTTCTGGTTTTGAGTGATTGAAAGAACTTGTGATTGGGTTTCCACATTGTGCTCCCATCTGCACATGCCAGCCCTTATCTGCCTTGATATTAACATGGCTCTTTCATTAGAAACCCAGCACATTTTCTGGTTTATGGGTAAAATAAGATGCAGAATGAAACAATAAAGTGCATTTGTGTTTTAGTGGATGCATAATGAATAAATAATTGTAAGTGCCTGCATGGGCTGCATTGTCTTCAAGAACATAATCACTTCCTACAACACATTCTCTGCCCCTTAACACAGCTACACTCAATGTACTAGTTCTATTATGTAGGTGAATATTGAAAGAGGATCATGACTTTATAATATCCATGTGCATCACAAGAAAAAACAAATGGAAAAAGGTGGAAGAAAATGGAAAAAAGGGCAATTTCTGGTGAATTCTGCTCTGGTTATTTCGAGACAGAGAGAAGAGGAGAAGGTGACACCACAGGTAGAAGAATAATTTTTTTTTTAAAAACCATCAGCTTAGACGCGTCTTAACAGATGTACTGATGTTGCTTCCATCAGTCTTAAAACTGTATTTGGACATTGTGCAAACTCTCCCAAGTATTTGTCTGTAAGACTTAGACCCATGCCATCAGATACTCAAGTACACAAAAAAATATGCAAAGATAATTTTGCCATTTCACAACACAGCATGAAGTTAAGCTAAGTGTTAACTATATATTATATCTCTGTATTAATTGGTTATTTTAGTGAATGAAAATGTACATACATGCGCACTTAGAGGTTAGAGACACTTTTTAAAACTTTGTTATAACCATCAACACAGCAATCAGTAGCTCATATATATATATATATATATATATGTGTGTGTATACACACACACACAATTGCAAATTTCATGTGGTGAAAATATATTCAATAACTGGTGGCTGCACATGGCTGCAGCTGGGTTGGCTGTACTATTGGTGGTCACAGGTGTTGGAGTAGTCAAGGAAGTCAGTTTTCTGGTCTAGGGTCTGCCGCGACAAAGAAATCAGCCACCTGACCCCTTGTATGTATAAGAGTGTGTGTGTGTGTGTGTGCGTGTGTGTGTGTGTGTGTGTGTGTGTGGGTGTGGGTGTGTGTGTGCACATCACGCGATTCCAATGTATGACATGATGGTCTGCTTTTAATGACACATGCAGGTACACACACATACACCCACACACACACACACACACACACACACACACACACACGGACACACACATTGATTGACAAGTGTCATTGTTTTGCTAGCCAGGCTGTTTGCATTTTCCTTACTAAGAAGGCCACAGAAAGAAAGCTTTATCATTATTAGATACATACAGTGCAGTGAAAAAGTATTTGCCACCTTCCTGATTTCATATTATTTTGCATATTTGTCAAACTTAAATGTTTCAGATCACCAAACAAATTTTTATATCAGTCAAAGATAACCTGAATAAATACAAAGTGAACCTGTGTGACAAATTGAAGCAGGCTAAAAGATTTCAAAAAGCAATACATCATGCCACAAGCTAAAGAAATTCAAGAACAAATGAGAAACAAAGTCATTGACATCTATCAGTCTGAATAGGGTTACAAAACCATCTCTAAGGCTTTGGGACTCCAGTGAAACACGGTGAGAGCCATTATCCACAAATGAAGAAAACTTGGAACAGTGGTGAACCTTCCCTAGGAGTGGCCAGCCCACCATAATTTCTCCAAGAGTGCATCGACGACTCATCGAGGAGGTCACAACAGAACCCAGAACAACATTGAAAGAACTGCAGGCCTCACTTGTCTCAGTTAAGGTCAGAGTTCACGATTCAACAAGAAAGAAACTGGGCAAAAATGGCATCCGTGGGAGAGTTCCAAGGAGAAAACCACTGCTGACCAAAAAGAACACAAAGGCTTGTCTCACATTTGTGAAAAAACACCTTGAAGATCCCCAAGACTTTTGGGAAAATGTTCTGTGAACTGACGAAAAGTTGAACTTTTGGAAGGTTTGAGTCCCGTTACATCTGGCATAAAACTAACACAGCATTTCATACAGTCATACATGGTGGTGGTAGTGTGATGGTACTGTGGCTGCTGTGTGGCTTCAGGACCTGGATGACTTGCCATAATTGATGGAGCCAGAAATTCTGTTCTCTATCAGAAAATCCTGAAGGAGAATGTCAGGCCATTAGTTTGTGCCCTGAAGATCAAGCACACTTGGATTATGCAGTGGGAAAAATTATCCAAAACACACCAGCAACTCCCCCTCTGAATGGCTCCAAAAAACCCCCCAAAAAACAAAAAAACAAAATGAAGGTTGTGGAGTGGCCTAGTCAAAGTCTGAACTTAAATTAAATTAAAATGCTTTGGCATGACCTTAAAGAAGCCCTTCATGCCCAAATACCCTTCAATGTGGCTGAATTAAAACAATTCTGCAATTGATGTGAAAGACTCATTGCTACCTAATATCACAAATGCTTGATTGCAATTCTTGCTGCCAAGGGTGACACAATCATTAGGTTTAGGGGGCAATTGCTGTTTCACATAGGGCCAGGTAGGATTGGATAGCTTTTTTGTATTTACTCAGGTTATCTTTGTCTAATATTAAAATTTGTTTGATGATTTGAAACACTTAAGTGTGCCAAATATGCAAAAACCTAAGAAATCAGGAAGGGAGCAAATACGTTTTCACTGCACTGTAGACAGCATGTTACATATACATTTGCCCTAGAAAATAGATTAATTTTAAAAGGTAGTATAGTTAAAGTCAAAAACAGTACGTTGTTATCATAAGCATCCAAACACCAAGAAAATAAAAATGTTACAGTAATCTAGAAAAGTTTGTTTTTAGTGGATTTGGCCTCAGGGTAAAGTAAATTTTGTTGGCTGCTCCCATGCTGCATAACATAATACAGTTTCATTTGCTACAGATAATAAAAAATGAGAGTCGATTTAACTTATGAGAAGTGGAGAATTACATATATTTATTAAACGTGGGTGACATCACCCACTGTTTACAAAGAATTCATACCAAAGCCTCAGCTTTTGCATCAGAGTTATTGCCATATTGTTTTGTTTTGGTTTGTTTGTTTTTGTTTTTGTTTTCTGTTTTTTCAGAATCAGAAGTGACCATATTTAGATGAGAGGATGCATTGCTAAGTTATAGCTAACACTAGCAAGCTTAGTAAGTAAGCTGCATCCATATACCATATGTTGTTTTGTTTTGGTTTCTTCTTTTTTTCAGATATTTACATTTAAAATGATCCAAAACATCACTATGCCAAACATCATCAAGTGATCCTGTTTAGTAACTCAAAATTAACTGTGTTAAAGCTTAGCAGCTAGGGCACTCAGAGTGCCCAAAATTTTTGTAAAATTTAAATGTGTAAGTTTAAAAAAGAAATACAGAAGTCACAAAGAAGAAAATTAGTTATAGAGACCAAGACTGATTTGTAAGTACGAGACTTTAAACATATTTATCTGTACTCATAAGTCTAGTGACCCGTGATGACCTTGTGGAGACAGTCTCTATTGTCCGTCCATGGAACTGCAGGTTTTGGGACTACAAGGTAGCTTAATTTTTCATCCCTGCACAATATCAGGATTAATGTTACAGTGGAGTATAGAGTTAACCACATTAAATGTTTTCAAACTAAAAGGAGCCAGAGGTAAAATAATTATGACAGCACCTTATCGCTTAAGCAGCAAAGTAAATAACTAGTAATTAAATATCTAAAAATAAATAAATAAATAAAGATAAGCATTAGAATAAAGTCAATTGTTGTAGAAATGATCTCTAACACTTTTGTTATTTGTTTTTTTTTTCTTTCCAATTACAGGGATAACAAAACAGCACCGAGCACAAATGCCTGTGTTACAGGACATTTGATTGTGTTCACCCATATCCTTGTCTGCGTAATGGGCATACATACATAGTGTGTCCAAGAACACAACCAATGAGTAAGGGGCCAACACCATGATTTACAAGATACACTGGGTTCTCATTTTGGGGACCTGGGAATGTACATACAGTACTTCCATGTTTCAGTGCCTGGCCAGTTGCTAAGGGAACACCTGCAGATAGCTAGTTAACTAAGTGCAGCGAAGATGCTCTCGTTGTGGTGATCAATTATGAATGAACTGAGAGAACTTTGACATGTTAAACCTCTTAGAGAGGCTGAAGAGGACTAACACCGAGAGAGATGGGAGCTAGAGGAAGACTGAGAAGTAGAGGGTCGGGTACACTCATCTCGAGCATATTATCATGTTACTTTTAAAAAGTGGACGCTCCATTTCATTGGATTTCACCATAATTGCTTTGTACCCTGCTTGGATACAAGGTGCTAATTCTTCATAAATTGCATAATTCATCAGAGTCCATCTTCATAATATGTGTAATGCAGTAAGTAGCATAAAATCTATCCCACTACATTATGAGTAACTAAAGTGTTGTTTCATGCGGTTGTGTGACATTAACAGACATTATAATTCACAGTCTATTCATTCGGTTTTGTAGTGCTTACAGCCCATAGATTACATCTTACAAATGTTGCCTTTTGTCTAACATTTAGCCAGCTGTAAATACTCAGAAAGGGGACAAAGTACTGCTTTAATTAACAGTTTGTGCAGTCCAGACATTACACTGTTATAAAGCAGCATTCTCTCATATTTTTAATGAAAGCTGTCAAAATATTGTAATTAATAAAATGCATGCTACACTATTCCTTATACTGTAATTTACATCAATAGACCTTTTTCACAGCATCACAGTAGGGAAAACACACTGAATTCCACTTATAGGAGGTCTTGCTTGTGGCCATGATAGTTCACTGTCATTGTTTACTGGGACACTTATTAACTTTACCCACTGTGACAAGCAAAAATGTATGTCATAAAAAAAGGTTTATTACCTAGTTTCTCAGCAACCAAAAGGAGAAAGAAAGAAATCACAAAAGAAAGAAAGAAAGAAAATCTTTATACAAGTAGCTCTTTACCAGCTTATTCTCTATCTTCTCTTTTACAGACTTATTTGGCCTATTACAAATATCCACGACTACTTCACTGATATATTCACAGAGTTAACTTGATAAACAGTACTTTGAAGGAATCAACTTCAAAAACCACTCCAGTTCGAAAAGATTTAGAATTTTCGTCACAGTGTACAATCCACAAAGTCATCATTGGCAACAACAAAAAATCATATTTTTTTATACCAAGTGCTTGAAGAAGCCAAGTTTTCTACTCCACATATAAAAAAAAAATCCACTTGGGCTTTAGAGCCAAAAGATAAATGTGGGGAAATGGTTCTACCATTTTAGAAGAGAAATAAGAAATACTTTGAGAAGATCACTAGAGAGCAATGTTCCATTTGGACACCAAGAGTAGACAGTAGCTAGACTAATGTTGTGCTGGATAAGCATTCTGTTTGAATGCTAGTGTGTAAGAATGCTTAGACATATTTCTGCGACTACAGAAGAAGAAACATGGACACTATTGGAAAGCCTGGGAGCTGCTCGGGGCTTCATGTCATAGAGCGAGTGTGTCTGTGCAGCTGTCTTCAACTATTGAGGTCAGCATTGGTTTTCTACACTGCTGACTAAAGAAACAGTGAATGAGACAGTCGACCAGAAGACATCAGAGCATTGGAGCATTGTCCACATAAGGTGAAACAGAATGCAACAAAAAGCATTCTATACTGTAACAGAAAGACCTGCTCCTTTAAAACAATAAGGTGTCATTATGGATAAACAATCCCTTTTCATTCACATGCTGCAGAAGAGAAGAGAAGAGAAGAGAAGAGAAGAGAAGAGAAGAGAAGAGAAGAGAAGAGAAGAGAAGCTGATCAACTGATTTCATTCACCTGATCTTAACCCACCTTGGGGAGTTTGAACATAGCAGAGGTTAACATCAGAACTATCACTGAACCACACTTGATTCAGACAAGTTTCCTGTCTCAGTTCTAAGTCAGCTCTCATTTTGTGAGCAGAATGCACACATTTTGCCTCTGATGCTTCTGTCTTGGAACATAAACCACTCACTCAAAGTTAAACAAATTCTTCTCAGTAAAAAGAAATCAACATAAAAAAATTAATTACTATAAAAACATCTTTATTTTTTCTCTTGTTCTGCAAATGTTCCCTGTGTCTTTTTAGAGAGAGTATTCTGAATATTTTGTACAAATATGCGCAAATACTCATACTTATATTGTTCCAAAGTTGTTGATGTAATATGATTTTAGTAAAGGACATTATGTTCCAGCATACTTTATATTAAAATCACGGAGGAATAAAAGGTTTTTTGGGGTTTTTTTTGTTTTCTAATTTAAATGTTTTTCTGTGGTTTTCTGTGGTTATAAACATTTTTTTTTTTTTTTTTAGATCTTACAGATCCAGACTATGTAGATTTAAAGATGGCCAAACTACTTGCTTAATTTCTTCATATAATCTGAAATGAGAAGACTGCCAAAGGGTTTTAACAAATGCACAACATAGTTTGATTAGTAAACTCAGCTCTCACTCTGTTTTTCTGTGTGTATTTCTTTCACACATAAACAGTCACATATATATCTTCCACACACTCTCCTCCTCTTGGCTCATTAATCAACAGCAGATTATCAGGAAAGTGACACTTTGTATTATGAGTTCCGTTGGAAAGTCGATGCAAGTTATCAAAGTGAAACTAAAGATTATTCAAATTACAGTAGTTTGGGCTGATCTCACGTGGCAAACTTGAATATATAACTGAATTAACACAATTCCAAGCTCTTTATGTGTATTCTTATGCAGAGTAAATTGTGATACAGTGATGTATAGTCTAATTTGAGTGAAGGGGTTGATTTATGTTGCTCTGTGAACATGATGGATACTCCTACACCAGGTGACTACTGAACACAGCTATCTATCCTAATCTGTACACTAAAGCCACCTTCAAGTGGCTCATTAATCTGGATTATTAGTAACTGATAAAAAAAAAAATCCATTAATGATTATCATGTTTGTTTTCACTAAAAAGGGAAGCAACCAAAGAAAATACAATCAGACCATAAGTATTGCTCTTTTGCCCTAAAATGGAATAACATCTTCCCCTGCTTGCTCCACTTTAAACACAGAGCATCTCTGCTTCCTCACATCTGGAAGGAAGCAGAAAAAACAAACAAACAAAACAAAACAAAAAAAAACAGAAGCTTCTCTTTTAATCTTTAAACGCTAAACATGAACCTCCTTCATTTTCCGTCTAAAAGCAGACACTAATGCGCCTAAATATTTTATTATAGGCGCCTGATAACACTGGGTAACGCAGTGGATAATGAAAAGGTATACACCCAGGGGAGGGGGAAGGAGGTGTGAGCTGTAGCCTATAGTTCAGTGGATGTGTCTCTCAGATTTTTCCACCCTCTCCTTACCTCTGTACACCCATATGTGTAGAGGTGTATGCAAATAGATATAGACAAAGCTGGTTGGTCTATAATGCGTATGCGTGTGTTTGTGTTTGTGCAAACATCCCCCAAAATCAACGTGTCATCACTTTCTCTTTCGTCTCGTCCCGTGTGTGATGTTGAAGATAAATTGGGTCCCGCCCTGCCTTTATGCACTACGTCCCACATAAACTCCAATGAATGAAAAAAATACTAAATTAATAAGACAACATGGAGCTGTAGGCCCTCCGTATGTGTGTGAGGTGTGAGTGAGTGTATGCTTGAGCGGTTCAGACGGGTTGTTAATGTTGAGGTGGCATTAGAGTTAATGCAAATTAAAAAGGGCTGGCTGATCCCTTTTGACCCCCCCGTTCACTGTGTTAATGCGGCCATTTGCTTGGAGCTACTAACCCCCTATAATTCAATTTGTCAAAATGAATGAGAGAGCAGACATCTTTAGA
>VUQS01027083.1:10124-24870 GCA_015108495.1 Heterochromis multidens | reverse complement strand
GGGCCCCCCCAACACACACACACACACACACACACACACACACACACACACACACAGGTGCACGCACTGGAAACGACAATGAGAAATTAATGTTCAAATATGTGGTTACATTCCACCTGTCAGTATTTGAATGTTGATTGGGGTGTCTATATTTGTTCTGTGAATACAGTGGCTGGATTGTTTTGTCTCTATTGGCTACTATAACTGACAAAAGTGATGAACACTGATGAGAGTAATTGATGACAAAAGCTTCCCCATGAGGAGAGGAATGACTTATAGCATTGCTCACCAGCTAGTTGTACCTTGTAATTATCTGATGATGTGTATCAAGAGTATGAGCAATATGCTTTATTCTTGGTGAGTTTTATAATAGGGGGGACTTTTGTCTGTGCCCTCCTATGCTGTAAATGTCTGTGGGTGTTTTAACTGCCCCCCATCTTATCCTCTCTGCAAGCTTTGAGGCTCCCTTCAGACAAAAACTCCAGCACCAGACCTTTGACTGGAACCAACCTGCTTTATGCAACACGCTAACAATCATACACACATAAAGACACACAAACACACAATTATTCTCTACATTACAGCTGATAGGGTGTGTGCGAGAGAGAAAGAGAGAGAGAGGGAAAGAGAAAGGAAGAGAGAGAGGGTTGTGTAGGAGCAGTTAATTTAGCATGTGCAGAGAGTGTGTGTATAAATATCCTTGTACCTTGGACAGGGTGATGCAGTTAGACACAAATTATAGTTATGGCTGTTTGTGTGCTTGTGTGCCTATGTGTGTTTGCTGGACAGTATGAGTCAGTTACAGACAGTGTTTATAGTTATAGGAAGGGGTGAACAGAGGACACAAACGCACACACAAAACCACACACAACACAGCTATACATCACACTAAACTCCTCACACACTTCTTTTTTGTGTGTGCACAGACAAACATAGATGCACAGGATCATGAACACAAACACAAAAACACAGAGCAGAATATTATCCAATTGACAGTAAGCTATCCATTGTTGCCACACAGTGCTAATCAATACTGCCTCTATTGGATACATACATCATTGGCAATGAGCTGTGCTGTCTATGTGTTGTCTGTGTCAGACTTTCTGGATGTCTCTCTGCAATGGAGGAGTATATCAAAGACAAGCAGCTCTGTGTGTAACAGAGTATTTGAGTGATGCATGTTTCTTAGCTCATATTTAAGTAGAACTGTAACTAATTACTGGTTTATCTATAAAATATTTATTTTATAAAATATCAGGAAGTCGTAAAAATGTAAAAATAAATAAATAAATAATAATAATCACATGTTCCAAGGGCACAAGCTCATGTCTTGAAAACCCTGAAATTTAATTTAATGCAACAGTTTACTTATGGACTAAAGAAAACTAGAAAATACTGGTATTTGAGAAGCTTGAGCAAGGGATTGTCCCCTGAAAATAAACAATTGCTTGATTGTTTAAAAAGCTGCTGATAATTTTCTGCAGAAAATTATATATAAATTGCATGTCTTGCCCTATGAGAGATGGGGCAGCTCACTTGCTAACTAACCATTAAGCAGTAGTAAAAACTTCAGAAAGTTAAACACAAACTAGAAATTGAAAATGTTCACCGTCAAAGCAAAAGTTGTGCTTTGTTATATGTTTCAAAAGTAAAAACTTTTAACATGAAGGTGAACATTCTTTGTTTCCAGTTTACGTTGCATGTTTTCAACTTAATACTGCTCAGCTAGTAGTTAGCAAGTGTTTGCAGACAAGTCAGCATCTTCCATGCAAACTGTTGGCGACTTTAGCAATCTGTAAGTGACCAAAGTAATTGCAAGGAGGTTTTTGGTGCAGCACCATATGCCTCTTTGTGACCAATTTCACCAAGCAACTACCAACAATCTCCAGCAACCACCAACTAATCGGTCAGGAATACACAGTTTTCCCCAGTGACTGGTGATTACCACTGGCGCAGTCTTTAGGCATGACTGGAGCCCTAGCAATCAATTTCCCAGTGACTGCCAGTAAACTCCAGCAACCACTCAAACCAACTGGAAAATATTCTTTTGTCCCTAGTGACTGGTGGTTGTCAGATGGCATGTTATAGGCCTAACCTAACATGCATGTCTTTGGACTGTGTGAGGCAGCCAGAGTACCCAGAGAGAAGCCACGCAGAAACAGGGAGAACATTCAAACTTCACAGAATTTAAACCTGTCAGAAAAAAATAAAAACCTAAATCATCAGTAACAGCAACCAACAGGCCATGGCTCAGTGCTTTCAAAATCATCTTCTGACCCTAAAATGGTCCTAAGAGAGATGAGGTAGGAATAAAAAATACTGAAAAAAGCAGAGAGATGGAGGGTGCTTTCACCTCAGAGAGAGCTATTTGTCTCAGAATCAGCAGGCCCATTCGTTCTTTATACAATTTGCTGAGCCATTTTTGCCAAGCAAGACGAACAACAACAATGAATAGCACCATTCTTCACAGATGCAAAAGCAGATAAATAAAATATACGGTAATGCAATACCTTACAAGACGCTCCAAATCGGAAAGTGGGCTGGCAGCCAGACAGTTGCCGCTCCAAGATTGGTGAAGGGGAGGGAATGAAAAATGCTTCAGAATATCTCAATGGTTATAGTCAAAGGTTCCCATCAGGACAGTGTTGCAGTGTAGCAGTATTTACTTTTTTCTTCAGGATCAAACAACACCATTTTTAAGATAAATTTTAGAAGGGGAAAATCCCTGGTGTCTCATTGTGTGCTGCTGGTGACCATAAAAAACCTTCCTCACTGCTCTTTATGGCTGCTTTGTTGAACAACTCACCTTAAAGAACAAAGCAAGAAAGTGCTTCTAAAAGTAAACACAACAGCACAATATCTGCATATTTACTCACCTGCCATTTTTTAAGTTTAAATCCATTTGCATGTATGTACATGAAGAAAAAGCCTTCTGAAGGAAAGTTTTATACTTGGATGACACAAAATATTGTTTGCCTACAATTAGCAGGGGTGTATTTGGAAGAATAAAGGAGAGGCATTCAATTCCAAGAACATTTTCCAACTTTTAAGCATGGGGGTGGTAACATTTTGATTTGGCTCTGTTTTGCTACCAGTGGCAGTGGTATATGTAATAATGAAAGAGGCTGACTACCTGAGCATTCTTCAGCATAACCTCAAACCATTGCTTGAAACTTCGACACAGCTGGGTGTTTAAAGCTGGCTGTGGAGTGCATAAAACAGGTGAACACTAACCTTCTGGAATGGTCTTTACAAAGTCCTGACCAGACAGGTAATTACATAATGACTGTAATTAAATTCTGCAAGTTCTGTCTAGAAGAATGATCAGATATCAGAATTACGACAGAAGCTTGTTGATGGCTATCAAAACCCCAGAAAAAGAACAGTTCAAAGGAATCATTGAAAGCCCAATGTTGCCTTGAGGTTTATATCCAAGATGAGTGTATGCAAATGTTTGATCTCAGCTGATTTTATATACCTTTTTTGCATGTTTCTTAGCAGACAGCAAACAATGAACCTCAAACAAGACTCTTACAGACTGGTCTATAATGGGAGTTGATCAAGAGGGCATGATGGTCACATACAGATACAGATACTGTGTGGTCCTGACTGCTTTTGCTCAGTATACTTATGTATTTTTAAGGAAATAGGTAAATACCCCAGCTTGTCTTAAATCATGTGTACGGCTTATGCCATACATCTGTTTATATGAGTTGTTCTTGTATGCAATGTGGTTGGAGTGATTCAGTTGACCCTGGCACGGAGAAATCCATCACACCGTGTTCCATAATATTAAAACACATTTATGTCAAAAGAAAATTGCTATGTTTTACTACAAATCTTTGTGGTAAACAGTGTCAAGCTGAAAAATGAAAAAAATGGCAGAGGTGGAGTTGGGTTTTCTACTGAAATGTGGATTACATGAGTAATATTTCCAAATCTATCTGTCTTGGCATTACAACCTTATATAAATCTGATCTACTCGCCTCAATATTCCAGACAGCTGCACAACCCTGCTTTTATTCACTATACCTGCATTTGTGTGCACTTGAGAGAAAAATGGAGAGGTGTTGTTAGAGGTGTGTGCATATATGTGTAATCTTGTGTGTATATGTGTGTGTGTCACTTACTGACTGCTGTTTCTGATTGTAATACATGAGGGCCCTTGCTGTATTTAAACCACATGTGTTACATGTCTACTGCTCTGGTTTTACATTAATAAAATGCACAGTCCTGTCCCTGCTATGGAGTGTTGCAGTAATAAAATCATCACACAACATTTCTGACATTTAACCAGAGTTTCTGAAAAAAGAGAGGAAAGGAGAGGAGAGGAGAAAGGGAAAAATTCCCCTGGGGTTCAGGCTTCAAGTCAGAGTGATTACTCTCGATATGATGGCAGGTTCATTTTCATACAAATTAAATCACCTAGCTAGAAGACACACCAGAACTGTCCCCACAGCAAGCATGTGACTTGATATGTAGGAGTAGAGATATTAAAAAGCAGACACATGGCCCTCAAAAAATTGAATAGAATTCTACATAACCTATTGTGTAATGGTGGTTTCTTGCCTCCAAAGAGCCAACAGCTGAACCAGGAGAGATTTTGGCTGTTCATGTTGTGGATTGAGGCATGTGAGCAGATCATGACAGTTTCACCTGTGTGGTAACAGCCATATCTACTCCTTATGGTATATAAGATATATAGTATGGTCTATAACCTGAATTAGCATGAGATTAGTTCGAGACTTGTTTGAGATTTTGTTTTCTGGTGGGATAAAGCAGAAAATTCAATCATATCAGAATGCTAAATTGAGTCAATAGTGAAGTTGTAATGTTGTGTAACCTTGTGCATGGACAGTAAAAGTATAGCTTGCAGCGAAAAGCCTGTTAAATCTTTGGCAAAGTCACCAGCATTTCTAAACATTTTTTAAAATACTTTGCTGGTGATTTTATGCATGCAGTTTTTATGTCCTGGTGACTAAACTACTTTTGGCTGCTCCCTTTTTTACAGGGGGTCGCCACAGTGGGTAGCTCCTCATGTTTGATTTGGCAGATTTTTACACTGGATGCCCTTCCTGATGCAACACCAAATGGATTTGTGTCTCCTCTCTGGATCAAACCGGGATTGCTGTTGACTATCGGAATTAAAACTGCCCACTTGAGTGCCTGGAGGTGTTACCAAGATGTCTGCAGAGTGGCAAGACTTGCTTCTAGAAGAACTTTAAACCTTTGAGTTTCTGTAATTGATAAGATAAATGCTAGCATTGTCAAAAGTGTTTATGTAGATGGTAGAAGAAAAAACAGTGGAGAACAAGGAGACATTATATGACTTCATCTCCATCTAGAGTGGGGCAATCACTAAAATGGCTTCTTCTTCTCGCTCCCTTTAGTGGTCACCACAGCCAATCATCTGCTTCCATCTCACCCTATCCCTATCCTCTTCTGTCACACCAACCATCTGCATATCCTCCTTCACTACATACATGCCTTCCCCCTCTCTTTTTCCTTTGCCTTTTTTTGTCAGTAGCATAGCTTCCACTGGCACCTTGCTGGCCAGCAGCACCAGAGGTGGTTGTTGTTAATCCAGGCCTCAAAGGTATCCTGGATGGTATCCAGGATCTGGTATGGAAATCTTTTTGATGGAACACATATTTGATTTGGCAAAGATTTTACACCAGTTGCCCTTTCTGACACGACCCTCCTGGCCTGTGATTGATTCCTAGTGATTGTTTTGTTTTGGTTGCTAGCAGATTGCCACAGTTGCCTGTAGTTTTTTATATTTGTCTGCAAATACTTGCAAACCACTAGCCGAGCAGTAGTATAACTTGATAAAGAGTGACGCAAATGGAAAATAGAGAAGGTTTGCCTTTAAATTAAAAGTTGTGCCTCAGTGCTGCGGCCTAACATATTTAAAGGATGCAGCTTTTACTTTCAAGTCAAACAATGTCCATTTCCCGTTTGTATAGCACTTTTCACAGTTTCACTACATCTCAGAGAGCAGCTGGACGATGTTTGTAGACAAGTCCTTCACTTCCATTCAAACTACGACCGCAGTATTATGCTAGCAACCAAAGCAATCACAAGGAGGTTTTTGCCAACTGGTTGGGGAATACAGATTTTTTCCTAGCAACATGTGGTTGCCAGGGGCCATTGACAAGTCTGTAGGACTGCATGACTGGGGGTTCAGCAATCATTTTTACAGTGACTGCCATCAACCTACAGCAACCACTTGTAGCCAGTCAGGGAATACTCATCTTTTCTTCACAACTGGTGGCTGCCAGATGGTCACTGACCAGTCTCTAGGCCTGTGTGACTGGAGCCTTAGTCACTTGAGCCTACATTGTCAGCATGATTGTACACATCCAAAATGGCAGATAAGTTAACGTCGTGTGGTTAGTGGTTAGTGTTTCATACTGTATAAAAAAGTCCATTTGTAAATTTCGTTAATTCTAAGTTTTAGAAGGGATGATTATCCAGGAAAACCTTATTAGTTAACAGCTTGTGAGCAACAAGCCAATAAGCATGCAGTTTCCCAGTCAAATCCATACCTTGCTCATCACATCCAGTTTCAAAATGCAAAGATGCTGAAGGCATAAAAGCTCATCTCAAGTCTTCAAAACAGGACCTCAAAAACCAGTGGGTGGCATCACAGTAGCTACATCCATCTTTTATACTGTCTAAGGTATTTACATAAATTCAAATGGCTTAAATTGTCTTAAATGAACATCTAAATTACCAGATCTACCTAAGCAAGAAAAAAACAATAATCACAATGCAAATATTTATGTAAGTTTTGCCATAAGAACTAAATTAAACTGCAAACCAGCTCAACAACCCATATATGTGGGTGTTGAACATGATCTAAACGAGTTTCCATTTGATTAGCACACACATTGATTGCAATTAATGGGCTTTAGATTTCTCCACCAGATGTCACACTGTAGAAGTGTTTAGACCACACTGTAAGGTAATACCACAAGTCTTTTTCTTTTTTTCTTTTTATTGCTGTTTTTTTTTTAAGTGGGTGGGGTTGGATGCGAGCATATTCCCACAGCTCTTGAGCATGTATAAAAGCCTGTTTACAGACCTCTCTTTCAATGAGAAGTTATGAAGGCAAAGAATAAATAATTGCAATGAGTCAGTCTGTGAATTTGATAAAAATATAGAGCAGAGATATTACCAGTTCAGCTAAGTAAATTTTAGTGGCATATTTTCAGGCTTTTGTGTCATTCCTTCAGCCGGAACAGAGAAACCCTTTAAGACAGTTTCAACAATAAAGGGTGGAATCTATTAAAGAGCAGAAACGGGGTATGAATTTCTCCACCCACGGTTGACAGTCCATAATGCATTGCAGCTTTGAGACACGTTGCATTTTGACTAAAGAGCGTGACTCACTTTTTCTTGATAGGAACAAATCTCGCTGTCTTGCTTTGACTCCTGCTCTCTCCACCTACACATAGCCAAGTGAAAGCAACAAGTTGATTTCTGATCAGAGGGAATTGCTTAAAGTCATTCTGGGAAATACAGGGAAGCATTAACTGCAGCTGAGGACGGGTTGAGAGGGAATAGGTATTCCGAGCAAGTAAATTGCAACACTTAATCACAAAATAACTGCTAGAATGCGATGAGCAACGCAGATTGATGGCACAACAGTGAAAGCAGACCTGAGGGTGGAATTTTGCTTTAATAGTGTAGCCACCATCCACAGAATACACACACACACAAGGACAGCGGATATTACAAGGGGACTGCTGTCCATTTGTGCCTGTTATGCATCTGTGCGAGGGTGTGTGTGTGTGTGTGTGTGTGTGTGGGAGAGCAGTGGTGGTGATGGCAACACAGGCTAGAAACAAACTGTACTCCTGAAAAATCAACAAGCTGCGACCACACTGCAGCTGAAGAGTTGTGGTGGCAGAATTAACGATGCTAGTGCGAGACACAAACAGTGCTGAAATGAATTATCTATGTTTTGGACTTTGCAAATTTTTCATGTGAACAAGCAGAAAAGTTTGGAAAGTTAGATGCATAATCTATTATGGATTACTGATTACCTGCTTAAAAACCATCATCAGTCACAGAATTGAAAGGGAAACTTTAGAATTTATTTTCCATTACACTGCTTCTGTAATCCATATAGTGTCTCTCTGAGACAACAATTACATCAATCTGTATATTTTAATTTGAGTTTTAAAGAGCCAAAACTTAAATTCTTATTTTTCTTTTATAGCCTTAACATTTTAAAGCTACAACATTGTTTGCTCTTTTCAGCCTTTGTGTACAAAAAAGCCACTGTGTAAAAACCCAGACGGCTGTGTTGGTGAGGATGTGAAAAGATGACATTTGGTCTGGGAGTTTGTGCTAAGAGCCCCTGTCAGGACTCTGCTTTGGCAATGTTGCATGGAAATCAATGAGGAGGCAGAATTTTGATTCAATACCATTGTTGTTTTAAAAACAGCCAAAAGGTGTCAGCATGCTTCATTAGAACTGCTGTTCAGGGACTTCTTTGTGACTTTCTGAAACTGACAATCCAGTGAGCACACCTACTTCAAACAGTGATTGGTCACTCACTAGAGATGAGTGCAGGACTTCTCTTTTAAAGTTTGTTTCATTCCTCAGGCAACAATTTTCATTTTTTTTTTTTTTTGAGTAGATTTGAAAAGCTACCACATCTTGTCTCTCTTTATAAGAGCTTTTAAGTCTCTCTGTTTTCAATGCAACCATTTGGAGCAGGTATAAAAAACAGCTGTCATAGGGCAAGAGACAGGGCACAGCCTGGACAGGTTGCCAATCTGTTGCAGAGCTAACACATATAGACAGACAACCATTCACACCTACAGCCATTTTAGAACCACCAGTTAACCTAACCCCATGCATGTCTTTGGATAGTGGGGGGAAGCCAGAGTACCTGGAGAGAATCCACGCAGACACAGGGAGAACATGCAAAATCCACACAGAAAGGCCCCAGACTGGATTCAAACCCAGAACATTCTTGATGTGAGGCAACAGTGCTACCCACCACACCACCCTACTGCCCTTTGATAAGTGGAAGAGGATGGATGGATGGATGGATGGATGGATGGATGGATGGATGGATGGATGGATGGATGGATGGATGGATGGATGGATGGATGGATGGATGGATGGATGGATGGATGGATGGAACTTTTGCCTTCAGATGCACAAGTCAGGTGATATTCTATTCATTTCAAACACATTTCAGCCTTTACTGTGGAGTTGTCTGCAAATAACTAACAAAATACATTAGACAGTTATTTTTTTCAAAAGAATACTGTCCTCAGTGGCCCGTTTCTTTTTGATATTACACTGGACATTGCTAGACATTGCACTCCTTTTATGTTCCTGGTTTCCAAGGTGGCCCCTTGAATGTGATCATTGTGATGCTGTCTTCAATACAGCATACTGTCTATCTATTAAACAGGATATTATATTGTTTCTTTTCTGCTTTGTTTATGATAATTATCAAAAATGCTCCAGCTGATACCCCTGCTAGGCTCCACTGATTACTATATCCTCATTAGGGATGCAATTTCTGAGAGCAGAAACACAGTAGTGGATTTCTTTTTTTTTTTGAGGGATTATTTATCAAGCTCTTACTGAATGCCTGGTAGTCTTTCCTTCTGGATTCCTGCATATAAAGGGCTATTTGCTGCTGTGTCTGTGTATTTCAGAATTTTAAAAGCTTCAGTCAGAAATTTTAATATATTTAATTACTGAAAATCATTTATTATTCTTGACAAAAATGCCTGTTGTAACTTTGAGTGTCTGTAGCTCAGAGCGGCTAATGGATTTGCCATGTGTGTACAGTATGTGTGTGTGCGTTCTACATGAGTAATATTGTAGTATAGATGAATTATTGGCGGCCATCCATGACTATGCACTGCTGTGCCACAAGGGTCTGTAATGTGTGTGTGATTTTGTGTGAAACCGAGACCGTGTATATCACTCAGCGTGTGTGTGTGTGTGTGTGTGTGTGAACCCATACTGGCTGCCAGACAAAAACAACAACCCTGAAGGTAAAGGAGACGAATCTAATCACACAACACAGGGGGAAAGCAATCACACACACACAGACACATACACAGAATACACAGACACTCTTTCTTCCTCGTCTTTTACACATACATGCATAATCACAGACCTGGATAGATGACAACTGTGGAAACTTTGGGAATTGGCTCGTTTTTTTAAAAGTGTCACTGCAATGGACCATTACCGTAGTTCAGCAAGTTTTGGCCACAGTGCCTGTCCCTTTCCTTTTGCAAATGCACCAAGATAAATAAATACGCCTATGTATTTTAAAGTGATGTATTAAACTGTATTTATAGCTCAGGCCACCACTTCTTGGTTAAACTTAATGAGAAACAAAATGTTTAGAATACAGCCCAATTGTGGTCAATGTATTTACTGTAATTCAACAGAAAAGAAACTCTGTAAGAAATCTTTTAAAAGTGGCCGTCTTGTGTTTTTGAAACTGCCTGCACAATAGTGAAAGGATTTAGTTTTGGACTCAGTGAGACATGAAACAGACGGTATAAAAACTGAAATGCAAATCTGCCATAAAAGAAGAGCCACAACTAAACAGATTCACCAAAAACTCAGAGACAAAAATTTAAAAAAACAACTCAAGACAGTTAGACAAGCAAGTTAAGCAGTATATCACAACATGTGGACAGGAAAAAAGAACGGTTAAACTTATTTTAAAGTAAATGCCCTTCATAGATAACTGATGTGTATGCTGTTTTCATACAACTGAACAGTTAGTATGTTTATTCTGTAAAAACCGTTCTTCTCTGCTTCATATCTTGGTTTTGCTTTCTCTTTGATCACAGATTTTTGCCACTGATGAGGACCAGCTCGCGCAAATATGATCACAGGCACGACATGACGTCCAACATATTTTCCCATAAATAATCTTACAGTTTCAAAAATACACACACACACAGAAATACACAACAGAGAGAATTTTGTGGCAGCTCAAATTATCATTCTGGGTTAACAGAGAACAGAAAGTAAAATGCACAGAGTGGGAATATGAATAAATATAAGACATTAAGCAAAGTGATAATAATGATGCCGAGGACAAAAAGAGAAGGAAAAAGTGAATAGGCAATGGAGAAAGAAAAAAAAACAGACAGAAAACAGAAGGAGCAGGAGATGATATCTGGAAAGATGTAAGTACCCAAAACAAGACATGTAAGTGCCAAAGTGATAGAAGGTGACAGGGCAGATGAGGAAAATCACAACTGACAGAAATACTGCGAAGGATGAAGAAAGAGAGAGAGATTCATAGTTTCCATTTTCCAGTGCGTCACATGAAAACAGTCTATTCATTAGAGCATCAAACTAACACGCAATGGTATAACCACTTCAAAGCGTGGGATGAATATAAACAGAAATATACAGCGGGGGGCGGGGGGGTATGACAAAGATGGTCTCTGTCTCTTGCTAACTCAAAGCAAACGTAAAGTTTGTGTATATGGTTATGTGAATGTTTGTATACATAGAGTATGTACATTGGCAAGGACATATTCAGGGCTGAGAAAGCCTCTGCAGTAAATTCATCGTTTCATACCAACATACTTACCATTGAAAAAATTGTTTTTGTCATCTCCGAGATAGTACTCAGCGGAGTTTCTTTTCAAAATATTGTGCACTGTTGAAGGTTCGGTAATGGAGGTGATAAGAGGTTAAGATCAGCTCTCCAAAGTTAATAATATAAATGACAGCATTCAGAATAGGACGCTGTTTATTTTAGTGTCTGTCCTCTAAAAGAGCCCTGCTCTGTCTGAGCCTTTATGGACATTTAATTTTGTGACAGTAAAATTTCCAAAGCCTGTTTATGTAATATCTTTAACATATGGTTGTCAAAGTAGGGTGTTTATCCTTTTTTTTTTTTTTTTAATGAAAACTGAGACACGTTTGTTTCATTAAAGCAATGAAATAATTTTTCAGTTGGAAAATACATTTATTCTTGCTTTCTGGGAGACAAACTATGCAACTTTTTCAACTTTACTAAACTAGTTTACATCAAACTGAGACATATCGTGGCCAACGTGTATAATAAGCCAATACTGACTGGTACATTGGGGTTTTTTTCAGATATGGTCTTTGACCCTATTGTGTTACACTGAAGGCAACCTTAAAATGCTTTGCAATTTAAAGGGGTTTATTTCCACTTCCAGCAGAATATGAAAGTAATTTAGGTCATACTAATGACACAGAGCACCTAATCAATGTGAACCTCATTCACATGCAGTGACGAATGATTTAGCCTACCAAGAGTGAATATAAATAGGCAGATATGAGCTTCAGCTATGGAGGGTAAAGTGGTATCAAGTCAAGACTAGCCTGTTATTTATTTAATTTTTTTCTTTTCCTTACACTTTTTTTCTCTCTCTTTCTTTTTTTTTTTTATCTTTCAGGACATATTTATATATATAAAAAAGTGCAAGAGTTGGATAAGATACAGATACATTATCTAACTTAAAAAGTGTAGCTTTTGTGTTCAAAAAACATCTTAAAATACAGAATTCACAGATGCTTTGGCCCTGCAGGCTTCCTGTCCTCAAAGGTCATGCACACGGCACACTGCGGAGCCTCTTGCGAGACTGTGATGACCTCGCGTCTGCAAATGACCCAGGGCGTGTTCAGAGACATCTCTTAATCTGTGTCTGAGGCCCCAAGGCTGGAGAGTGCCTTATTTTTGTGAGACTGACATGGCAGAGATTCACACAGTTCCTGTTTTCTTTTCAGGCTGCAGGTAAAAACGCTCTCTTAGTCTTGTCTGGATGGAAGGGTAGTCGTGTAGGATAAGTATAATAATGCCTTATAGGGAAATTTACTTTGTGTTATCCACACATGCGGTCATCTTTGTTTTTGATTTTGAGTTTGCTGCAATAAGTTTCCTGCATAAAACATCTGAGCCACCTGAATTTTATACCAGGTCAACACTGACTCCTTAGAATCAAGATAATTTTGAGCCCTTACCGAGTTGAGGCTTGATATAAGGATATGAGATATTAAATACAGATTTTTTTTTCACTTCAAGATTGATTTCAAGCATTTCTGGAGAAAATTTAAAAAACAGAAAAGTCAGTAAAATGTGTGCTCTAGAAAATCTTTTTTCTCCTTTATTATTTCTTTGGCAAACCCTGACCTCCACTGTTGGGAACAACTGCTCTGGGCACCCTGACAACATAATACTATGATTTATTCACTGAGGTTCAAGAGCTAAACTGACACACACATTTTGGTTTGTAATACTCGTGCTGTGCCCAGGGGCCTGTTGACGCCAGTGGTCTCACCTTCAGTGCTGCTCAGGCTGAGACACCCTGTGGTCAATGTGGGGCAATTTTCACAGTGGTCTGGTGAGTAATCCTTGCCGATAGGCAATGTAGTAGAGTGCATGTGAGTGGAGGCATATCAGAAAATGCCCTTTCAGACATGTCCAGTTGCCTTTGTTTTTTATTATTTTTTTTTTTTATTATATTTATCTTCCTCAGTTGGTCCAGGTTTCCATTTTTCTTTTTCTGTAATCTTTTCTCTCTCTTTCATTCTCTGTCCCTCTGAAACCATCCTGCCCCACCAACATGTGATTAACCCCAAGAATGGAAAAAATAACCTTGCCCATTTTGAGTAAGATTACATGACCTTGGGGTGTTTTTAAATGCTCGACAGACATTTCTATGTAAATGAGGATATATGAACAAAGTTTATAAAGCAGCTTATTTTCACCCAAGCACCCACTCACCACTGACAAGCTTAACAGCTGTTGCAAAGAAGAAAAAAGAACACACATTGGATTTCTGGGAGACTTAACAATAAACTTGCCTTTTAAAGAGAGGAGAATACAGGCATTGAAATGGTCCCCCTGTCCTCCCTAGTAACAACTTCCCAAAGTGCAGTGTAGTGCATGAATTTGCTTTAGAAAAATATAAAAGATGCCAGCAGTCAACTCAGTGTGTGGGCACCTCTAAAATAACAGTTACATAAACAGCATGGTGAGTGACAGTAGCTGACTGTAATTGTTTTAGTATGAGCTAATTGACTCTTTTCTTGACTTATGTAGAAATGCAGTTTTGTATACCCTGAAGTCAGATTGGATGGTATGTATATAACAGTGAAAATACACAAACACACATGCAAACAATAGCTCTTTATTCCATTAACTCTTGCTTTCACACACACACACACACACACGTGCAGATGCCCAGAAAAAAGGCCAATCTAACAAACAAAAGGAACAAACATAAATCCACTTAAATCGAAATTAAACATTTTATCATGCTTTAAGCACATTTCACTCCAGCGATCACATAAACATGTAAATATATTGAGAAATATTTTCCCTCTGTGAAACATTGTAACGATTATCGGATTATCGTTTCATCTTTTGTTTTGGTGAATCTGGACTGCCGATTTAAAATTCTAAACAGATAGGATAAAAGGATGCTTTGAAGTCTGATCACTGTTTCACTTCTCCCCCTTTTCTTTTTCTTCTTGTTTCTGTTTCTTGCTTTTTTCTCTCTCTCTCTCTTGCTCTCTGTATGTTAGTCTGTGATTTTGGAGTTCATATTTTTTGTTGGGCCAGACATCTCACCAACAAGCTACTGATCTTGTTTACAGCTGGAATCCATAAATTGTTTTTTTTTCCTCCAGTATTGATCTCTGAAAGGTTATCCTCCTTTCACTTCTCTAAGTGGGTTAAAGGTCAGGATGAGCATTT
>VUQS01027082.1:6990-19090 GCA_015108495.1 Heterochromis multidens | reverse complement strand
CAGTGTGTGAAAACCTTGTGAAGACTTACAGAAAACGTTTGACCTCTGTCATTGCCAACAAAGGGTATATAACAAAGTAGTGAGATGAACTTTTATTATTGACCAAATACTTATTTTTCTCCATAATTTGCAAATAAATTCTTTAAAAATCAGACAATGTGATTTTCTGGATTTTTTTTTCTCATTTTGTCTCTCATAGTTGAGGTATACCTATGATGAAAATTACAGGCCTCTCTCATCTTTTTAAGTGGGAGAACTTGCACGATTGGTGGCTGACTAAATACTTTTTTGCCCCACTGTATATAGCACTTTTCTATTCTACCTGAGCGCTCAAGTGCTTTCTATCTAACATTCATACATCGATGGATGCATCAGAAAGCAACTTGGGGTTAGTATCTTGCCCAAGGATATGTGGCATGCAGACTGGAGCAGCCAGGGATCGAACCACCAACCTTCCGATTAGTAAATGACCTGCTCTACCACCCACACTTGTAGGATGCACATTTAAAGCTATGTTAGCCTGCTTATAGTTGCTAGACATCCGCAAGCTACTTTCAGATACCTTACCTCCACCCCAGCACCTCATTTCATGTTGTACCTGACTTACTGTCATGTCTTTTGTCACTGCTCTGTATTGTGCTGAGGTCTGACTGCTGGTCTCCCTGCCTCAGCAAGGAAGTCCCAGAAAGGTGCCATGCTGTCAAATCTGACTGACTGCTGCTGGAAAAAACAATCCTTGTTTTGACTACAGTGGCCCCTATTGACCAAATACTTGACTGAAATACTGGGATAATTAATTTAAATCAAAACTTTGCATGTCCCTCTATATCTGAAGTAGAGTTGTAGCAATCCTGCAGCACTTGGAGAATGAAATAGTAAAGGTAATCTAATTGCCACACGTCTCTGTCTATGCTGCTCTAGTTTTCCCACCTGACACCACAAGCTGGCACAAGAACTGTATTACCCAGACTACCTCATGGAGCCCCTGCTCAAAGACCTGCGGCCGTGGCCTGTCCATGAGGATCTCCAACGCCAATGAGCGATGCGAGCTGGTTAAAGAGTCTCGTCTCTGTAACCTGCGGCCATGTGAGGTCGACATCACCAAACACATCAAGGTAGTAGTAACATGCACACACACACGCAAAATAACTGATCAAATTGAAATTCTTCAAGACCTAAAACCTTTCTGTTTTACTTTCCTCCCTCAGCCAGGAAAGAAATGTCTTAATATCTACAGGGAAGATCAGCCATCAAACCTCACCATCTCTGGCTGCACCAGCAAGAAGGCATACCGTCCCAAATACTGCGGCGTCTGCATGGACGAGCGCTGCTGCATCCCCTACAAATCCAAGACCATTGATGTGGAGTTTGAGTGTCCCAATGGGGCGGGATTCACCTGGAAGATGTTGTGGGTTCAGGCCTGCTTCTGCAACCTCAGCTGCAAAAACCCCAATGACATCTTTGCTGACCTGGAGAATTACTATGGGTACCCAGAGGTTATGAACTAAGAAGAAGTGACCTGTCAGTTATGCAATCTAAACAGTGGAGCTTTCTAAGTTTTTCCTGACTTTCGTTTCTTATGCAATGTTTTTTTTTTCTTTTTTAATTTGTTAGTCCAATTATGTACAAGGGGTTTTGTTGTTTTGTTTTTTTTCCTATTGGAAAAATCTGTAAATATCAAATATGTGTCTCCAGAAGGGATTCATAAAGCATGGTGTACTTTTGAAAACTATTTAAAGAACTGTTTGCAAATGAAAATATTCAACCAAGCATGTGAAATATTGAAGGTTTAATTTATTTATGTAGCTTTTGGCATATGTAATAACATGCTATTTTTTTTTTTTTGGTGTCTCCAAAAGAGACATTGCTTGCCTGCCTTTAAACTTACAAGTCAAAGGAGACCATACTTTTTTTTAGATTTTTCTTCATGTATTTCATTAAATTCTCCCTATAAGTGTTAGAGATGAACTGAGATCCCTAAGACTACATGTTCATATAAAATAACGACAATCAGGGAAGTTCTGTTACACATTTTTTTGTCATTTTTTAATAAATACAAATGGTTATGTCATTTTAATGCTTTTCTACAGCATTAGAAGGTTTGTGTATTTACAAAGCTGTATGTATGTGTTCTACAAAGTCAACTGTTGTTGTAGTGCAAGTAAAATACAGAAGAAGGAGTAGAAGGTATCAGGTAAGTTCTATGGCTATCCTCGTGTTTACATGTGAACCTCTCTTTCTTCACTCACCCAAGAATCCACACACATAGAAGCAGCACATCTAAAAAGGTGAACAATTTCATGGCACATTGATTGCATAGAAATCATCATCAAAAAAAAAAATCATAACAAGAGAAATGTTTTTGATCCATTAATAAACCATGTGATGTAAAAGCTTTAGCATTTGTTTTTCAAATTTGTTTTGATTGACGAAAAAGCATACAGTCTCAGTGGAATGCACTTAAAATGATCATTTTTAGATTAATTTTTAGTTCACCTGTGAACTGATGAACTGCTATTTTAACAATCTTTTGAGGAAAAAAAAAAAATTCAAAAAATGACATTTGCAAGGTGAAACAATTTGCTGTGCATGATATACTTGAAGTCTGCCCTTTCATTTTTCAAAGTTATATATGTGCAGTGCCTCTCCATTCTCTCTCCACATCTACAAGTCTGCTCCTACATACGAACGATAACTCATACATGAAAAGTAAAAGAATGAATGATCAAACAATTACAGTGAGAACAGGAAACACATTTACAGTCAGGTATATTTGAGAAAGCTGTGTCAATATGGTAAAAATGGACAAAAACAGGATGGAGGGAAAGATGAAGTAGAGGTTAATTTTTGTATGTGAGATTATGAGGAATATATTACAAGCTGGTGTACTCTTAGCCACAGCTTTCTTCGACATTCTCTGCTTCGATGTTCCCAAATGCTGCGTTGCCTCAAATTACACTTTGGCCTCAAACATTTTCTGCTTGCAATGAATAAGCATGACCTCAGCCTCCTTACTCAAACATATTTTCAAACTAGGGTAACTCAGGTGCACTGAGAAGTCTGCAGGTGAGTTTCTGTTGTGCGTTTTTTTTTTGTTTGGTTTTTTTTTTACAATTCCAGATAAGCTGGCCGGGTGTGAATTAGAGGTAGCGCAGCACAAACTGAAAGGGATCCTTGAGAGGTTTGGATGTCTGGTGAGTAGAGGGTCACTTAGCAGGACACTTCAGTGGACTTGGTCACAGCTTGGTCCACGTTGTTGTTTGCTGTGGTGTCCATGGAGCCGTCTGTGTGGGAGCGGCCATGTGGATTCTCAGCCGTGTGGCTGCGGCTGCGACTGCCCTCGTTGGTGTGGGAGCGGGAGCGGTTTCCCTCGCTGGTGTGGGAGCGGGAGCGGTTGCCTTCAAACGAGGTGACACTGGAGCCAGAGGCAGTGCGGGAGCGAACAAGGCGGGTCATGCTGGCAGCAGGCACTGAGGGATGAGGAGTAGAATTTACTGAGTGCCTGCTTTCTAGTCTTCTACTTTTTTGCATTGTCCTTGAGAATTTTAACTTCATGTTACTCTATACTTTTCATTACAACTTTAAAGAAGGTTTGCAGAATTTCTTTTAAATGTATTGTGAAAATCGTGTAAATTGCCATGTGTTGTTAGAATAAAGCAAGCCACCCAACAGGACGCAAATGCATCAGTCATGATTATCAAATGGAAGTTCACATTGAGGCCATTTAATCTAAATAGTAAGTACTTTATACTTAAGAGCAGTAGTGCAACGTTTTCAGATTTGACTTGAACTTCAGCAGGTCATCTTGACAATGTGTACATGCCTAAATGCACTGAATTGCTGCCATGTGATTGGCTGACTAGATATTTGCGTTAATCAGTTGAACAGGTGTACATAATGAAGTGGCCAGTGAGTGCACATATGGTTCATCCTTACGCTGAGTATTAGTTACATCATAGTGAGTACATACCCTATTCAATTATAAAACACAAGGGGTGGGGAGGTCAAGGGCTGTGTTGGGGCATTACTGTAATCAAATTACATTTGTGTCATGTTGGTAGAGTCACACATTGCTGTTCCTAAATTCCGTAATCACAGTAAAGTCACTAATCAAACAATTGAGTCACCTGCATGAGTTACACAAGATCCTAAAGTATCTGAATAATCAAACATGCTTTGACCTTGGTTTGTGGAGCGCATGTGACAAACGACAAAATCGCCGAAAATCCTATAACTTTTGACAAGTGGTGATACGCACATTAGTTCATTATAAATACTTTATTTTGGCATGCAAAGAGACAGGAATGTGACCGTTGAGTGCTAAGATCTTGTGCATGTCCTTTTTAGGGTAGCTATTTGTGCTGATGTGTGGGTATATGTAAGGTTTAAGGTGATATTATAAACTAGCAATTATATTACTGACAATGGGTCTCAGAAATTTAATGAGAGGTATAAGAAAGTACTTTCTACAGGTAGTAAATAAGTAAATTAATGCATTCTGGGGTTTTTTTTTTTTTTAAACACCACAAACACTGGACAAAGTGAACTGTAGGGCTAAAGGAGCTTTATCTCACCACAAGGTGGCAGTAAATACATCTTTGACAGAATTAAATCTGCAACCACGGATGCTGGCAGACAATTTTTTCTGTGCTGGTTTTTTTTTTTGTTGTTTGTTTTAATGCAAGTTGGAAGAGGCAAATTTAATCTCAGCATATCTCAGAGCTGCTCTGCACTTCAGTAAAACTCTGAAAGCGTTTAATACTTACTGTATCCCATGCCCTGAATGAAGTACTTGAAAGCCTCCGTCAGCTTGCCAGGCTGCAGAGAAGAACATAAAGATAATCAGTCCTCTTGTTTGTAATTATTACATTTGTTTGCATAACATTGACAGGTTCAATCTCTCAACCAGCAGCTTACTTCCCAAGGTCTGTGATATGACAGCTGTTATGAACAGGTGCTGTGAAGTGGAGGATTACAACCTGACAACTGTGGTCCATGTCTGGTACTTGTTAATGCTCTTAAGTGCCACCCTCCTACGCCATCCACCCCTCCACCTGACCCTGTGTGCCGATTATCCAGCCCTGTCCAGCCTGCTCTACAGCATCAATGTCTCACAGAGCTTTATCCCCCCCCCCAATTTTCTGTCACACAGACATACATACCTGGTCAACCTGGGGCATGCCACCGCAGTCAGCCATCTGAGGAGAAAAGTAAAAAACACAACATTAGAATTTTACATGTTGTCACTTGTATATTCGTGCAGCAGTGGACACACGCCATTACCCCCACAATGCTCATTAAGTCCAATTTGAACATGCAGTACACCTTGTCCCTGCCAACTCCAGCCAGTGTTCTAAACCCTCAACAGTTAACCCCAGTAAAAGGCGCCCACTTTAACGGTTCATAAAAGCTCGCTACAGGCCAACACAAGTAGGTCAGTCAGCTCTGAGGAAACATTTAGTTGTCATACCACTGGTTAATATATCACCAGGTAAATGCTGAGCCAATGGAATCTTATCAGCAGATGAGTTTCCATCAAAGCGATTGTAATCAGAACGAGAATACGAGACAGGAGGTGCGGAGCCAAGGGCAGGACAGAGGGAAAGACGTGGGGCCCTCACCTTAAGAAGTGTGGCCTTTGTGGGGTCCAGCTTAGTGTTGCACTCAACCTGTGGGTACAAATAAAACAAATCTATTAAGCAATGCATATTATGTGTGATGAAATTTCACATTAAAGGCTAATATAACACATTTATTTATTTTTGAACTTGAAATTAAAAATATGTTTTTAATGTTGTAATGTACTTAATCCAATTATTCCTATGGATAACATATACCAACAAATAATTAATGGTCTTTGGGGGATTTGGGGCCCATCCACAGCTGAAAGCAGCAACAGTCACACAAATCTCTTAACTTTAACAGATTAAAGCTGATCTGCATCACACTATTTTTTTGTTTCCAATTCGGTTCTTGCCTAAGACATGTTAAACTGTTGTCCTTAAGTGCTTAGCCTTGCATATCTCTTGGGCTTAAACAGATGACTGAAGTGAATGGAAAACACGTCCAGCACAAGTTGAACCGCGTTAACGGCAGTGGGAAGTCTAATCATTAGCACTTGAGCCTCGTCTTAATGGCCGTGTGAACTCACCACAGCCTCCACAGCAGGAGAACTATCACCAACCACCAGCAGAGAAGGGCACCTGGATAAAGGACACAGACACACAGTGAATGTTTCCATATTAGAAATAACACCATCTCATTTAAGCTAATGCCGTTTTTGATAACAACTTACTTGAGGGTTCTGGCATGGCTTCCAGGGACCGGCCTCTCAATTTCCAGATCCCTCCGACTGTAGACAGACACATCCGTTAGTGTGCAGAAGAAGCTACTTTCAGCTGCTCCCTTATTCATAAGGGTTTTGATTTGGCTAAGTTTTTATACCAGATGCCCTCCCTGACACAACCCCACAGGGATCTGAATCTCCTCCCAAGAGGAGGCAAATATGTAAACCACTACACTATGGAGCCACTATCCATTAGTGTGTAAGAAATATTAAACACATCAAGATTACTAGTTGATTTCTATAATGCTGTGTAACCTGACTTTTCTGTGCTTACCTTTCATAGGACTTGACAAAGAGATGCAGGTTAAACTGGTTCATGTCATTAATGATGTGGTGGCGGTATGTGGCGATTAGGTCGTGGTTGTGGTGGATTTCCTCCTGCGGTACCCCAAACAAAGATGCATTAAACCCACGACCTAAAAATATCAACTAAAAGCCTAGCTCCAGTTTACAGAGATACTTTAGGTGTGATGTAGATATAAAAACAAGAACATTAATAAGAATTTGAATCTTTACCTTTCCAAAAAGGTGGGTGATGATCATGTCAGGCTCAGCGTGGGTCCACCCGCTGATCTAAAAATAGAAGTAGTTAAGCTTAGCTTTAATGCTTCTGCAAATCCAAAAGTCATAGTTACCAGAGTTTTAGGTTTTTGGAAATGGTTTGGACAGTTATAGCTGTTTAGTTTATAGCTGTGCTTATATGCGTGTTACCTTGTGTGCAGCCCAGTCCATCCATCCCTCAGCACATGGGTTGATGTTGATGAGAACCAGGCCTTCTACCATATTTGGGTAGTCCAGCTAAAAGATACATAAATGAACTTTAGGAATAAACTTTAACACACAGTGCTGCATTTAGCTAAATATATGTCCCAGCTCTGATAAAAAATATTTTGTGCCTGTCTACCTCTTTTATTGTTGCCTGACTTGGCGAGGAATATGTTTTAATCTAAAGTTCTTAAATGTTAAGGAGATGTTCCTTATATTGCACCATGTTGTACAATATAGAACCAGCTAAAGTAAAGGCTGCAAAGAGTTAAATGTTGCATCTCTGTCGGCTTTGTGTCAACAGAGGGGGGACTTCCTATTGAGCACAGTGTTAGTGGTGAGCTGATCTTGTACATTCCTGAGGCTTTCATGGCTCTGCAGGCTCAAGTAATAAGCAGCAGTGTATTGCCAAAAACCAGCAAAAAGCAGAAACTCATTAGCCGGCTCTGCTAATCCAAGATTGATTAATACTGACATTATTAAGTGTGACTGAGAGTGCGAGGGTTAAACTCACAGAAAATCTGGTCAGAATGTAGGCCCCAGCTCCCATGCCCATTCCAATGACACTTTTCAGGCTGGAGTGCACAAAGGTAGAGGGGTACTGTTAGAACAACCAGTTAGAAAATGTCTCAAATATAAGGGTGAAGTGTCAGGGCGACAACTGGAGCTCAATTTACCCAAAATGCTTTAAGACCAGTGGGAGAGTCTCAGCGAGTTGGTCCATAGAAGGGTACTCATATCTGGGAAAACAAAAACGATATTGTTACAAACACTGTCTAATCATTCATAGTCCTATATTGCTGTTATCAGCACCTAACAGCAGTTTGTGTTCAGGTAATCTTAACATAAGGCAAAGTCCCACCATCAAATCAGAGATTAGGCTGAACAAGAGATAAACACCTGTTCTTACTACATACTTGTCAAATTAGGTCGCCTTAAGCACATCCGAAGTGATCTACCTGTTGATTCTGAGGTCACAGACTGCTTGACATACATTAAGTGTCTATGTGCGTTTGTGTGTGTGTGTGTGTGTGTGTGTGTGTGTGTGTGTGTGTGGCTCACCCAGTGGAAAAGGTGTTTGCTCCCTCGTGCTGCCCCGGGGCATCAACGTGACACACGGCAAAGTGCTGCATGATTTCTGCCATGTCCTCATGGTCGAAGAGCGTGTTCCAGCAGGTTTTGTCTGGAAAACAGTGAAAAGATGGCAGAGGTGTATAAGTGGTATTTAACTGAGAGGGATAAAATAACTCAAACAGCCTGAAAATATGAGTAAATCTCAGGTTTTTTTCTGAATAACACAGGTGTTGTGAGCAATCTTTGTGCCAAATTTGACTCCATTACAAAAAATGTGCCAGAAACCCTGAAAGAGAATCTCTCAATATATAAAGGATTACAGGTCCAGCTTAGATACTGTGATGCAAAAGACTAAATATAAAGTTAGTTCAGAGAACCTAATTTCATTTTAATTGGTACGGTAATTCAAAACACACAAGGCTTTAGGTACAGCAGCAGATGTTTCACCCAGATAAAAGTAATAATGAGCTAGGCTTACGGTTTAGTCCAATGTCATGGAAGGTGAGAATGACTGGTCTGTCCCCCTTAGGGGCCCCCTTCATTGTACAGTGAATTCGTCCATGAGGAGTCTCCACATCGTGCTCCTATAGATACACAAACACGGCCAAGCTTAGATAAGAATGTATGGACAAATACAATTTATAGAGAATGTGTAGCTATATTAAGGATTACAGCTCCAGGTTACAAAAAATAGAGAAATTTTAAAAAAAAAGTTACTTCATGATGCTTAATGTAGCAACTTGGCTACATAGTCAGTATGATAAATTTAAAGCTGTTGCAATCACAATGAAAATGCCTTTGTTAAACACAAATTGCATGAAATGAGCCTATCATTTGGAAAAAATTCCAAATGATGATTTGGAAAAAAATTCCAAATGACAGGATTAGCAATGCCTTATCTGCTAAGATAGAGATTTTCCACTCCATTAAAATTATTAGCTTTTTATCTACTTTACAAACTTAAAAATAAGCAAAACCATTTCAAAGATCAGCCACTCATTAAAATGCAATTCATTTTTCCAAATGAGCCACAATAGGTGAATAAAATATCGAGCTTTTCTCTGTTTAGCACCTATGCAACAACTCCAACTTTAGTATCTACTGTCCAGCAGGCAGTATAATCTCACAAATCCACTGGAAACTACTCAGTGCAAACATTTCAATAAAGCCTTTAGTCTACTCACGCTCACTTCAATCTCAGCAACGATCATTTCCACATCAGGATCCTCCAGAACCATTTTTGCAGAAAAGGAGTTAAACACCGCTTGCTACTGAAAACTGCAGTGGCTCCCTGAGCTATAGATCCAAGAGTTGGTAAGCCTCTGAAGTCGTTTAGCCCTGCACTGAGATCTGCATTTTATACCCCTGCTGCTTACCAGTTGGCCTAAGCTCCTGGCCTCCCAGGGTGCCTTGCAGGCTGGTCAAAACAAGCTAATTCTAGATGAAGATATCCCTAAATTGGATCAGCCAATGTCAGACAGAGGGGCATCAGCTACTGCGCTGACATGATAAGTATGAGCATGTGATGAGTGGGAAAACATGATGAATAAATGAGGCAGCAGCCATTATTCAGCAATATTTAGGGGAGAACATTTACAAAAATAAAGGCTAAACTTAGTGTTGGTAATAGAATACAAATCCTATAATGAAATACGGCAGCAGATTGTCTTTCAACACTAGACCGAGTTCAACAAAGCCTTTTGATGAAAATCACTGACCTTTTTTCTAAATGATCCCTATACATTCAGTAACTGATTAAAACCGATCTATAATATATTAAAAAGCTCTAATAATTAAACAAATTTAAACATTTGTCTACAATCATAAATACTGCCAAAATACATGAATAAATACATTTATTTCAAGAAATAAAAAAGACATTTGCATCTAATGTTTGTTTTAAGAATTATATACTGAAAAAAAAAAATCAATTATTTAAAAAAAAAAAGTTTCTCCCATAAAATTTAAATATGTATAAATATGTAGAGGGATCACTAGCTAAAAATTGCTTCTACTTAGCCATTCATTTCTTTATTTCTACCAAAATATAATTTTAAAATCAAACTGTTTCTGTGAAGGTTGATTATTAACAAACAGCAGCTCCATTGTGACCTACCAGTAGGTCAAGGGTATGTCACGAGACGACCTATTAGGTAGTTTTTTTTTTTTCCCAAACCGGTTCTAACTGCATGGGATCTACTTGAGAGGAACATCCAAGGAGCCGGTAAAACCTATTTACTGGATGTAATGTACAGGATTCACCACAACCTGCTCCACCCACCCTCCACCTTTGCAGGGCACACTCAAGCACGGAGGCTACACAGCCGAGATAATCCTGCAAGGCAACGCGCATGTGTGTGTGTGCAGTGCTTTCATAAACAAACATGCACATCTGTGAAACTTAAAGTGGAATTTTTTTTTTTTATTATTATTTTTGTCCAGGTGTTTGTGAATGCATTCGCTAAAAAAAAAAATGAGGGAATGTCATCAGCCTCAACTAATCCTATGTGACTGATTGTTGGAAGCTTAGTCACCACAGAGACATCAAACACTTGCCCTGGATACTTTAAGTCATCCAATCTGTCAGTGTCACAGCAAAGCAAGTTAGAAGGACTCTGATGGAGCTCAGAATCTCTGTAAAAGATCCCCCATCCACTGACCACCTAAGCATAAGACCCTTAACCTCACATGAAGTTTGAAGTAAAGATTTTCAAAAAGTTGGAGCACATGAGCTCGAAACTGTTGTCTCCGGATTAGTTTTCTGACTACGAGGAGCTCTGTACAGAGTGTTGGGATAGCCCCCAGACTCAACAGCAGCAACGTGCATGTGGTTTTGAGGAAAGTGAAACTGCTGATAGCCTGTGTCATCAAATCCAGTTCAACATGTGTTTCATCACTTTCAGTAGCTGACTCAATTAGTGGGACCGTAATTAAATTTCTGTCCTAATAAAATCACAGCGGCTAAAAGGTCATCACCAAAACAGATGAGACACTGCAACAGCTACATTAATAAGTATCAAAGTGTTTCATTTTATCAGCCACTAGATGGTACTATTCAGGGTAAAATTATAAGATATATACAGTAAAACCAAAGACTAGATTTAACTGATAATAAGTAAAGTACTTAATTTGTGTGTCTGCAAACATACCTTGGTAACAAGCTGCTGCACAGCCTCTCTCAGGCCCTGGAAAGAGAGAAAAGAGGAATGAAAACAGAAAAACATAATGTGATTATGGTGCAACAAGCTATAATCTAATATCCTGAAGCCAAATCGAGTATGATTTTGACTGCACAACTTGAACTGTCAACAAAATGATCAAAAATAAAGAATATTTTTTAAAATTATGTGCATGGGAATTACATTGTGGTATTCTGGTACAGATGGATAATTTTCCTCTTTACATTTGTTCCGATTTTCTAACACACAACTGACCACATACAACCTAATTGCTTATTACCATGCATATTTTGGAAATCTGTTTGTAGATTTTTATGAAGAGTTCAGTGAGTTCTTTCTAGTATGAAAGCTCTACTATCCCAAAAGAAATAATTTTACACATAAGATGATTCAGGTATGGTTTGCATCACTCTGCACCAATTCTAAAGAAGAGGCACAAATAAATCAGCACAAAGTATGCAAAGCTTAACACTGTAGAACTCAAACAGGTCAAGATCCATCTGAGAGTTACTTTTAAACACAATGCGACTTGGCACTTTACAAAGAACATACCGGCAGCTCCCTGTCAACCAGCAGGGGTTTGGACTCAACAACCTGGATATCATCCATTTCAAAGAGCTGCAGAGCCTGGGAGAGATCAGAGCAATTAGTTAATGACTGGTTCAGTGTGCGTGTGTGAGAAGTTCAAGCTTTTCAAAGGCATGATGGTTTAAAAAAAAAAAAAAAAAAAAAAAGC